>JAAXCT010001668.1:0-139719 GCA_012490785.1 Eragrostis nindensis
TTGCTATGTACTAGGTTCACTGAACATTCTTTGATCTGGACAACATGTCTGTCCAAATTACAGAACATTCTATGAACCTGGATATCCTGATTCATGGTTAGAATGCCAAAATAAACTGGGACAGAGGAAGTATTCCAGAACGGGTGCCCAAGTTAGCTCCGGGTGCTAGACTTTGCCTCGCTAGCACAAGTTCTGCACCATATTTTACACATTGCCTCTCCTTAGCCTTTTTTCTCTGAGGCTTATTTTGTTTCTACCCCTGTTTTGACTTTCAATTGTGATTTTACTCTTCATATCAAAAAAAATGGATTGTTTACTCTTGGAATTTAGGGTTTGCGATTTACTCTTGAAATTTCAAAATGAAGACAAAGTTTACCTCTACCAGGAGTAAAATCGCAATAAAAATATTGCGATTTTACTCTTGATAGGGGCAAAGTCACGTTTCAGTTTGAAAAATCAAGATAAAATTGCAAAGTTAAAAAAAAAGGTAAAATCACAATTGAGAAGCAAACCAGAGGTTAAGAACACAAAATCCCTTTTCTCTCCTCCCGGCACCTCTTTAAACAACGTTGGAGCTAGCTGCTGTGGGCGCCATCCAGCCCATTGCTAACGCAACTACTATCGAGCCAAATGCAAACAGAATCATATATAGTTTGCTCGAAATGCGGTTATACACTTCATGGTAATTCGACCAAAAGCAGAATTTTCGTAAGGTTCAATTATTAACATATTCAAACATCAATTACTTTTTTAAGAACCAAAATTATTTGTAGCATTAAGTTTTTTCTTAAGCAAATTTAGTTGTGACACATCTTTTTGCCCATAATACACAACAAACCCAATTTAGCTAACGCACGTCGCAAAATGGGTACTGCTCTTATTATGTAGCAAGGTAAAATACGTTTTATCTCAATGCATTACAACTTGAAAATTAAGATAAAAATAAACGCTACATTATCTATCCATATGATTTTTAAAATGAATTTTTGGATTGTTTGCATAGTTTTTTCTAAAATTAAATATGTTTTCTTGAAATTTATACAGAAAAAATTTCATCTATAGAAACACACATAATTATCTAAAATTTCAAGTTGTAATACATTTATGCATTCAATAAAATCAACATTTTCTCTACTATAATGTGTCACAAACAAGAGGCACAATTCTGCGACATGTGTTTGCGATGTTTTAAGAACAAGGCACAATTTTCAGTGTGTGCTGTAATAATACTTATCTTTTTTTTTATTTGCCACCATCATATGACATAAAAAAATCAACTACTTCAACCCTTAATTACAGGGAACTAAAGTTTTTGGCATAATCTACCACATAATCACCAGCTTTCCCTATTGCAAGAAATCCCGCCATGGAAAAGAAAAAAATTGTGAGCACACCTGTAACCACGTACTTAATTTGTGCTACGGTACTAGTTGCCAATTAGTTCTAGGGTCGATTATAACATTCCACAACCAGATCGGTAAACATAAGCCAGGCTGGCATTGAAAGAGGCAAAAGCAAAAGTAAAAAAATAATAAATAAAAAAAGAAGCTGAGCCTAAGCAAGTACTGAGAAAACACATTTAAGCAGGGCTACGTGGTGTATAAGATGATAGGTAACTCTTGCCTTCTTCATCAGCTTGCCGACGAATACATGCTGACAGCACACAATCAGAAAGTTACACGGGTGTGTGTAGTTTGTGCCGGTCATGAATACTAACAAGCATTCAGTTCTATAGTGGCAATACTATAATAAATGGTCACTGAAGATTGCTTATTTTACAGGCTATATATTTAGCACCTTAGCAAAAGAAGCAGCATTTACATTCCTGTGGATGCGCTTTTCTTTTTTCTTTTTGATATTTTATGAAATAAGTTTCTTGAACAGCACTCTTGTTTACCTTTTGAAACATCTTGTTTAGTTTCCTCAAAACCATATAACATGGTCAGAAAACCAAAATTTGAAAGGTACAGAGTCACAATTCAAATGAAAACCAAACTAGGTCCTGAACATGCAGTTTCCTCTAAGTGAAACGAATTTTGGTAATGTTAACACAGACACCATAACTCATGGTCAGATAAACCTCTCTGAATTCAAAAACTCTGAATGGAGAAACTGCACAATACAAGTGTACTATGTGATGCAGCAACGGAAAAGTTCAAGAAGGAAATTTCTAACTCTTCCCTCAAACTTAGCTTAGTCCACTATTCTAACAAATCAGGGCCAACACTCTTTGCAAGATCAGCATGCTGAACATTGTCAAAAATCAATCTCTAAATTTAAAATGGTCCACTTTATGGTTCAGGTTCCCATTTTGGCATTAAGGTGTTGAATGGCATCAGCGAAGTGAAATGAATTACAGACAACAGTTTAATGCATGATAGTTTAAACTGCACAGTGAAAATACCATCAATAACTAAAGATACAGGAATTAGATAGTGATACTATACTAAAGAAACAATAGGTTAATTATCCCAACCCTAGATCAGTAATGTTTCAAATGAACACCGAAATGGTTGAGTGGCAGAGAACAAACACGGTAAGAACCTGAGTGACTCATTACTCTAGAGATACCGGCGCCAACATTGCTAAAGCCACTAGGCCTAGCTGATAAGCTGCAAAGAGAAGCAACATGAAGCCTTTAACAATAATGACATTAATCTCCTTTGCAACATTTAATTTCATGACAAAATACACATTACTAGAGTTGAAGATGCCATCAATGGTAGTGGAACATGGCCGGCACACCTGGAGATGGCAGATCAACAACGCCATGCTGATACGGTGACAAGCTCGCCGCGCTGCCAATAGAGCGTAAGCCCAACCCCGCATTTCTCCACTCGGAGCCGCGGACTTGCACCCGCTTCAAGAGGCAGTCCGCCTGTGCCTCTGCAAGGATGCTGGGCGGCACAGGCGCGAATCCTGCAGCAGCAAACATACTCCTCCATGCCATTGGCCTGTCTGACTTGAACCGCCCGAGAACCGCATCTTCAATTCTTGGCTGGATTAGAAATTTCTCAATCTTGCGTGCGGAATCAGCATCAATGCCAGCAGCATCAAGCGAATCAAGAGAACACACAAGACTGAAAGCAATTCAAGTAGTGTTGTGAGAACAGAAGATCACCGCGATCACCTCCATGGTCCATAGCTACCACAATCTTAGGATTAAGCTTGTTCACCAACCGAAGAATCGCTGGCAGTGGTGGTGCACGAGCTGAACAACCAACAGGGAGGCTAACTGCTATAACTTCATCGCCGGTTGGAGAAATGAGCTCAGCGGGATTGAATGTATCAACACTGACTGCATTGAACTCAAATGGAATTCCCAGGTCAGCAGCAAACTGCGAGATGTTATCCCTGGTAAGATGGAGCTCCAGTGGATGGTGGGAAGCAGATATGAAGGCACTGAGCTTAACGAAGGGCAGAGCTGCACCGCCACAACCACGCCGATGTGCGAGTTCTTGGAAGAAGGATGCCCACTGACCACCGACGCCAAGATCAAAGTCAATGACATGGATGCAGGAAGCTGTGCTGCCGGCAATTTCGTCAAGAAGTGCCTGTGTTGCAGTGAAATTCGTGAACTGGAGCACAGGCGAGAGGTCAGAGAAAGACTTGTAAGCCGTGAGCTTGAGGGCAACGTCTAGTGGCGAGGCGAGGCTGGAGGCACCGCGTTGGCCTTCAGCGAGCGCAAGGAGGAGGGCCTCCTTGAGGTAGGAGGCAGAGCGGAGGAAGGGCTTCCCGAACGGGGGAAGCTGGTGATTGAGCCGCGCCAATATCTCTTGCGCGCCAATGGAATTACCGGCTTCAGCGGCCTTTGCCGCCGCCACCAGCTCATCCAGCAACTGCTGCTGTGCCGCCTCCGCAGCCGTAGTCTTCATAGCTTCACGAGGTGGTGGCGGAGAAGGCTGGAGTTGGAATGGAGCAGGACCATGTATTGGTGGAAAGGGAGACCTTGCGTCGCCCCTGCAGATTGTAGCCGGTTCCGGGCGAGGTAGAGGCCGTCTGCCATGGATTGATGGCGTTTGGTGGTGGCTGGAGTAGTGGAGATTGCTGGCTGTGGCCGGTGAAGGACGGGAGCGGCATGAAGAAGGTTGATGCCGGAGGCGGCTGCTGGTGCTGATACTGGTGGAGGAGGCCGGGTGCTTGTGCAGCTAGAAGAGGGGGCTTCGTGTCGATACCTTCATGGAACAGCAAGGGAGGAGGCGGCGGCTGGAGGGAGGTAGAATCCGGCCAAAGAGCCCAAAAGGGGAGGTTCCCTTGCTCCCACAGCCGCTGTTGCTAGTGTGCGACACCGCACCTGAGGAAGACAGATCGGAGGCGACGCCGCCGAGGTGGGGGTCGAGCGAGAATCCCAGGGGGTCGGTGGCGGGGACCCGAATCCCGCATTGTCGAGAAGCAGCTGTTGATGCCCCTGAAGTGTCGGCCCCGGCTGATCCAGGTCGCCGGCCGCCCCAATGATCCAGTTCAAGAACGTCTGATCCTGCCCCGCTGTGGCGGCGTTGCCGAGCACGGCGTCCCAGCTCTCGCCGCCGATGAGCCCCATATCCAGGCCGCCAGGAATAGGCGGCAGGTCACACCCACCGGCCCAGTCCTCTTTCCCGCCGCCGCCGTGCTCGCCAGGGGCTCCCCATTTGGTGGCTTCGGCGGCGGCGGCGGCGCTGTTGTCCGAAACCGCAGCCACACGGTCGAATCCGCGGCGCCGCCGCCCAGGGACGACGACAGCGTCGATGTGGAGTTGCTGGGGCTCGGCTCCGCGTGCAGTCCAGGACGGACCTCGGCTTCACCAGCGCCTTCTTCCCCTCCTGCCAAAACAGCGCCTTTCCGCCGCCGACGAGGTCGGCTGCCCCGTTCCGCTCGGAACCCAACAGCGCCGCCCTCATCCGGCGGCGAGGTATGGGGATGACTTGGGGGTGCGCAAGAGTATAGAACAGGGAGGATGAGGCCGCAAGCAGGAGCACCGCGTTCCCTTGTCTGCCTTGCGCCTCTTTCTCTCACCTCCCCTGCCGTGGTCTCTCTTCTCTGTGTGGCCTCTTCTCTGTCTACTGCCATCGTCCCTGGATGCGTGCAACATAAAAAAGGTGTCCCTCTTCTTTCTCTCTCTCCATCGTTTTCATCTGCTCACCTTTTATCCATCTTTATATACGATTTATCTACCGCGAGTAGAGCTCCAGGTATTTCCACGATTTATCTACCGCGAGTAGAGCTAGAGCTCCAGGTATTTTGTGTGGAGGTTACGAATAGTAAAAACTGTTGAAGCAAGACTAGTCAGTCAATGCTATAGCCTAGTAGGAGTATCTCAAATGAGGGTTTTAAAGTTTCCACTTTACATCTTTATTAGAAAATGATTGATCTTAGATAACTGACATTATTTTTTGGCCGGTGAGCGCGCGATCTCTTCTCGCCGTAGTAGTTGCCTTCCAGTGTCTCATTGATCCGCCTCTCTGACCATTGCTACGCCGAATGAGTCTCACGGTGGGTTCAATTTTCACTTCGTTGTTTCAAAAAATCTGAGCTGCTTGCGAGATTTAATGTTGTTCCTAAAATATTAGTGCTTTGGCTTGTGAGAGATTTAATCTTTGTTGTTTTATCCTCTCCACTGCATCATTGTGAGAGTGTTAGGCTTTACCAGATGTGCCTTTTTCTGAATGTATAATAAGCATCAAGGGAATGCGAACACAATGATATTTAGGTGGTGTTTGGATTCTCTATAGCTTCTAAAATCTAGATTCTAGACGTAGTTATTAATTGGCTTCTAAAAAAATCTAAGCGGGTGTGTTTGGATTCTGGATTCTTAAAATCTAAAATCCAGTTTCTGAGGTGGCTTTCTTTCTATATTTTTGTGAGCGATAGCACAAGCTGTATTATTCAAAAGCATTCAGGGCAGTGAGTTTTTTAACAAAATAAAATCATCTAAAAGCTGAGTTATGCCAGATTATAGGATTCTTAAAATTTCATAATCTGGATTCTAGAGTTTGATGCATAATCTGACCTGTTTGGATCCTCTATAGCTTTTAAAATCTAAATTCTTAAAATTTAGGTGGATCTAAACAGGCACTTACTAGCTTATCATTTTTTTTTGCGAGGGATAATCAGCTTATCATTGAGAGCATGGCTTCACCTGCCAGACTTTCTACTATGGCCAATGACTAGAGAACGTGGCTTTCTTTCTCTAAACTGATGCTTTGAGTCACAGGTTTCTTCTCTTCGATGATTTCCGCTACTATCTAATGCATGTGACTTGGAGTATTTCTTGTGTGCTGAGGAAGTGAGGAGTAGCCCGTAAACATCATACTTTAAATATTTTTAACCTGAATTATTTGATTTCAGAGATATACAAATCATCGGAGTAGCGGACAAAGTTCAGTTCAGCAAGATGATTACAAAACCCGCCCACTCTTTTCGCTCGCCTTATCGCGTCACTCGCGCGTCCTCCCGGCAAAAATCCCCGTGGAGCCGGGTCCCCGCGGATATCCACCCCGAACGGGGCGGGGACGGGGCTGGAATTCGCCCCGCGGGGCTAACGGGGCGGGGACCCGAAATGCTAGCGGGGCGGGGGCGGGGCTGGAATTCGCGGGGGATCCAATGGGGCCCCGAAATAGAGTAGAAAGCCAACGGCCCAGCAGTTGGTTAGACAATTTGAGAATCTGAAGGTTTCAGCCCGATAGCCCAACATACAAAGAAAGCCCATGCCAACGGCCCAGCAGCTGGAAACCCACGTACGCATCCCCCTATCTGCCCCTGTTGTCTTCGTCTAAACACCGCCATCGCACCTCTCACCTCCCACCTCTGCTGCTTCACGCACCTCCCGCCGGGCAGTCTCGCGCCGGCCTCCCGGCTCCCGCAGGCCTCGCTCCACTCGCCCTCGGCCACTTTTCGCGCCTCCTGGCTCGCGCCTCGCGCCTCCCATCTCCCGCAAGCTCGTCGGGCGCGCCGCCGCGTCATCATCGGGAGTACCGCCGCCATCCTCCACGGGGCTCCGTCGGGGACCGGGGATCCGACGGGGCCGGGGACGGGACGAGATTTTCCCTGATTGGCATTTCGGGCCGGGGACGGCGAGGGATTTCGGGGATCGGGGCGGGGACGGAGGTCGCCTCCCCGGCCGCTCCCCGCCCCGTTGCCAGGCCGGCTCGCGCCCGTCCACCATTTCGCCGATCCTGCCTGTCCGATTTGGTCGAGCCAGCGGGACAAAGAGATAAAACATGCGAATTGCTACTAAGGCGTCTGTTGGGATCGGTATTTGCGATAATAACGACACCCCTTTTTCGTCTTGGGATTTTGACTGCAGGTAACCTAACTGCCGACGTTTTGAACTCCCGGCCGAGAATTGGCGACAGCCCCGGGAGCTGCATCATCGGGTTGCCGACATTGATCGAGGAGGACGCTGTCTCCCCTGTCGCTGCGTCCGGAAATGGCGGCGACAAATAATGGCGGCAACCCCTGAAGGAGATGAAGCCCGACATGATAACATCCGGGAGTCAGGCCGGCGAATGACGTCACCTAGTTAGGGTTTCCGTCATTTAACGGAAATGTCATTTGTGCCCTTATGACAATGTTGTACAGAATATTCCACGAATATAGTGGGTGGCCAAGGGTAATTTGGGCAAGCCGAAATAACCCTTGGCCTCCCCTATAAATACCCGTCCCCGGGCTCCGTGGGACGGGACGGAACAGGAGAGATGACACCCTTGTAATGAGATGCTGCTCCGTTGTTCCTTGAGTGTCATTTGATTGTCCGTGTCGGGATTCTTTGTTGCGACAATGAAGAATACCCAACATTGGCGCCCACCGTTTGTGTTGCTCGTAGATACCACCCGTGATGCCACAAAGAAAGAAAAAAGCACCTAGTCCAAAAACCGCCATCTGCTCCCACCCGCCGGATTTAGAGGAAGAAATTCTCCCTCCCAACCCGGCATTCTCGGAAGAAGAAATTCGTTGGGCATTCATTCAAGCAAGGCAAATGGCCGACGAGGCCAACCGAATTTCCGACGCGGCGAAAGCAAGCTTAGCCGCCGGAATTCGGCCAACTGATGGGGACATCGCCGCCAAAAACTCTATCGACCTCACTCTCAATGAAGAAGCAGAAAAGTCGAAGCAAGCAAAAGCCGGCAAGCAATGGGCGGAACCACCGTCGACAATCAACCCTGAAGAAAGTGATCCAGAGGAAGATGAAGTTGACAAGCAAATACGTCAACTTTCCAACTGGCAACAACTTGGAAAAAGGCTCAAGCTAACAAAGGAGAAGATTATCTCCGAAGAGAGGGCCAGAGAGAAGGAAAGGCTCCGGCTACAGATTGAACAAGCAAAGGCGGCAGTTGCTGAACTACAAAAAGAGCTCAATGAGTTGACAAGCGCGACAGAGCAAAATAGCGAAGCAAAAAGAAAGCACTATCAAGTAACTCCCGACTTTGAAACAAACAACAATGGCGAAGGCCATCATAGGCCTCAGAATGTATACCGCCAATACGTACCTTTCGTGAGCAAATTCGACAAGAACTCCCCCTTGTCAGAAGGCCTTCAGTTGACCCCATGGCCAGCAAAATACAAGCCTATCTCTCTATCAAAGTACAATGGCTCAACCGACCCAAGACAATTTTTGATGTCATTTGAAGCTGCAGTAGCGTCTGCCGGAGGAGATGATACTGTATTGGCCAAGACCTTTGTCACCGCAATTGAGCATCAAGCCCTCGAGTGGTACTCTAGGCTGAAGCCCGGATCAATATATTCATGGGAGAACCTAAGGGACAAATTGACGACAAACTTTCAAGGTTTTCACAGAACATCTATATCTGCAGATGAACTGAGAGCATGTGTTCAGCAAGAAAAAGAGCCCTTGCAAGACTATTTTCAGAGATTTGTCAAGCTCAAAGCCCGAACAGATGATATTTCAGACCAAATTGTCATTGATGCCGCAATTGGAGGGTTGCGAGCCGGCCCTTGTGCCACTCATTTTTCCATGCACCGCCCTTCAACACTCGAAGAGCTCTTCTCAACGGTCGATCAGTTCTGTAGAGCCGACAATGACCATAGAAGAAGATTAGAGCAGCAGAACGCGCTGCGCCAGGCGAAGAAAAACCAATCGAGCCAGAGGCAACAGGATTGGAATTCGTCTAGGAGAGGTGGCAACAACAATCAGAGCCAGAACTCCAACCTTGTCAATCATATCGACAACCAAGAAGAAAAAGCCGACACAAGCAGCTCTGCCGGCAATTTTCAGCACAGAGGAGGAGAAACAATCGCTCTCGAGGAAGGGGTCGCGGCAATTCGCACAACTCGCGAAACCAAGAGCCGAAAAAGCCATACTGTCTGTTTCACGGACTTGACAAGGGTCACACCTCCAAGGAATGCCCAGAAACAAAAGATGCCATGGAAAGAATGAGAGCCAAGGAGCAAAGAAGCGAAACACAGAGAAGTGTCAATCACACGTCTGCCGCCAATTCTTGGAACAACTCACCTTTCGGTGCTTCCTACCCGTTCCAATACTTCCAGAATTCTTACAACCCCCATCACCATTTCCAAAGCCCATACCAACCACATCCACCACCCTCGCCGCAGATTCAGCATTTGGCGACCTCCCAAACAAGTTCACACGTGCCCCAGCCGCAATTTCCTAGAATCACTGCCTCGGAGGAGCCGCCTTTACCTCCTCCGCCGCCATTTCCAAAACAGTCAAACCAAAATAATTCCTCTCAGAGCCTTCCCACTTATGGAGTCATCCTACCAATTACTGGGGGATCTTCATCCGAGTTTGAAAGTAATAAGCAAAAGAAAAATTACTTCCGGGCCGTCAATGCGGTGTGTAACGGACCCGTGGTGAAATCACGGTGGTCGCATATCCCAATCATGTTCACTGAAGCCGATCTAAACCTCCGCTGCTACCCTCATACAGATGCCATGGTCATCCAGGCAAACACCTATGGTTGGTCAATTACCAAAATACTTGTTGACAATGGAAGTTCGGCGGACATCCTCTTCAAGAGAACATTTGACCAGCTCAACATTGATTTATCTCTACTTCAGCCTTCTGAGTATCCTTTGTATGGTTTTGGCGGCAGAGAAGTCCGTGCCCTCGGCAAGATAAGCCTACCAGTATCCTTTGGTACTCTTGACAATGCAAGAACTGAGCACATCACATTTGATGTGGTCGATATGCCTTACCCTTACAACGCAATCTTTGGACGAGGAGTCCTCAATGCATTTGAAGCAGTTTTGCACAGCTCTTATCTCTGTATGAAAATACCGGCACACAAGGAGGTCATCTCAGTTTTTGGCGATCAGCAAGAAGCCAGAAATATCGAAAGGGCAGCGGCCCCCGGCCAGAAGAATGTTCACTTTTTGTATGCTCACCCGAATGTGCACGTCTTGTACCCGGCAGGAAAAAGCCAGGGAAGAGGTTCTCCAGTTGGAAAAAGAAATGGACAAGGAAGAACCAGCAATTGCGGCCAACGAGGAAACAAAGAGAGTTCCATTGGACAAGCATGTCTTAGGACAGGAAGTGATAATTGCGGCAGGTATGCCGAAGGACATGGAAAAAGCTTTTGTCCAGTTCCTTCGCAAAAACAAGGATGTTTTTGCCTGGTCTGCAAGTGACCTTAAAGGCGTCAGCAGGGATGTCATAGAGCACAAGTTGCGAATCGATAAAAATGTCAGACCAAAGAAGCAAAAACTCCGAAAAATGTCCGACGACCGGGTCGAAGCAGTCAAGGCTGAGGTACAGAGATTGCTTGATGCAAATGTTATCAGGGAGGTGAAATATCCAACTTGGCTGGCAAACACAGTACCAGTGAAGAAGAAGAATGGAAAATGGCGAATGTGCATCGATTTCACTGATCTCAACAAGGCCTGTCCCAAAGACGATTTCCCGTTGCCCAGAATCGACAAAATTGTCGACGCAGCGGCGTGCTCAGAACTTCTATCACTGCTGGATTGTTTCTCTGGATACCACCAAATCTTCATGTACAAAGAGGATGAAGAGAAAACAAGCTTCATCACCCCGTTCGGAACCTATTGTTTTGTCAGAATGCCGGAAGGCCTAAAAAATGCGGGACCTACTTTCTGCAGAATGACATCTATCGCCTTTGAGAATCAGTTAGGCAAGAACTTGTCAGCCTATGTCGACGACATAGTGGTAAAAAGCGGCAAGAAAGAAGATCATATCTCTGACTTGGCCGAAACATTTGCAAACCTCAGGAAGGCAAACCTCAAGCTCAACCCTGAGAAATGTGTCTTTGGAATTCGCAAGGGAAAGGTTTTGGGATGCCTTGTGTCAATCAAAGGCATCGAAGCCAATCCTGACAAGATAAGTGCACTTATCAATATGCGAGAGCCCCAATGCCTCAAAGATGTGCAGAAGCTCACCGGTAGAATTGCGGCACTCAACAGGTTTATTTCCAGATCAGCCGAAAGAAGCCTTCCTTTCTTCAAAGTCCTCAGAAATGCAAGCAACTTTCAATGGGGCCAAGAGCAGAAAAAAGCTTTTGCAGAATTGAAAGAGTATCTCAAGGAAATGACTGCCTTCGCAAGCCCAAAACAAAATGAAACTCTGCTAATGTATGTATCAGCATCGCACTCAGCAGTATGTGCCGCACTTGTGCAAGAGCAGCAAATTGAGAAGAAGGGCAAAGTGTTGAAAGTTCAAGTGCCAGTATATTATGTGTCTGAAGCCCTCTCAGGATCAAAAAGATTCTATTCCGAACTGGAAAAGATAGCCTATGCAGTCTTAATGGCATCAAGAAAATTGAGGCATTACTTTGAAGCTCACACCATCCGAGTGCTGACAAATCAACCACTGAATGACATGTTCAGAAATAGAGAAGCTTCTGGAAGAATCATCAAATGGGCTTCGGAATTATCAGAACACGTTGTTGACTTCGAGTCAAGAAGTGCCGCAAATTCTCAGGTGCTGGCGGATTTTATCGCAGATTGGACTGAGCCTTCATCGTACACTGAGGGTCCAGTCTTCGAAGTCCCATGGGAGATCAATTGCGATGGCGCGTGGTGCCATCTCGGTGCTGGAGCTGCCGCAATTCTGACCTCACCGTCTGGTATCAAATTGCGGTACGCAATCAGATTGCAGTTCAATCATGACACTGACAAGTGCACAAACAATGTTGCAGAGTATGAGGGCCTTTTGCTAGCCATAAGAAAGTTACGAGCATTAGGTGTGAAAAACTTCATTGTCAAGACGGACTCTCAGGTCATTGCCGGGCATGTTGATAAAACTTATAAAGCCAGAGATGAACTATTGGCCAGATATCTGGAACATGTACGGGGCTTGGAAAAGTACTTCAAGGGTTTCACTTGTCAATATATCGACAGAAACCTGAATAGTGAAGCAGATCAGCTAGCAAAAGCGGCAGCTAGAAAGATCCTTTGCCACCTGACGTCTTTTTTGAAACACTGAGTTCGCCCTCCATAAAAGCGGCAGAGAAAGAACCCAAGATGATACACGCCATCTCAAGCGAAGATTGGCGCGCCCCCATCATGGCGTATCTCCGAGATTTTTATGAGCCAGAGTCGGAATTAGAAGCCAAGCGCATGAAACAAAGAGCAAGAAACTACGCGTTTGTCGATGAGTTCCTTTACAAATTCGGCACATCCACTCCATTCTTGAGATGCATTGATCAAGAAGAAGGGAAAAAGCTCCTCAGCGACATCCACGAGGGAATCTGCGGCTCTCATATATCCAGCAGAGCTTTAGTCGGCAAAGCCTTTCGGCAAGGTTTTTATTGGCCCTCCGCACTTCAGGACGCCCAACACCTTGTCAAAACATGCGAAGCATGTCAGAAATTCTCAAAGAAAATCAACAACCCAGCTCAGCTCACACAGCTCATTCAGCCAGTGTGGCCACTTCAGCGGTGGGGAATTGACATAGTCGGACCCCTACCTACGGCTGCCGGAAATTACACACATGCCGTCGTTGCTCTCGATTATTTCACCAAATGGATAGAGGCTAAGCCATTGATCAATATCACTGGCCCAGCAATCAAGAAATTTTTCTGGCAGAACATAGTATGCAGATTCGGAGTACCTGCCGAAATTACGGTGGACAATGGAAAACAGTTTGACAACCAAGAGTTCCGCGAATTCTGTCACTCCATAGGCACCAAAGTGAATTTTGCATCTGTTTATCATCCAGAGTCAAATGGCGCCGTCGAGAATGCGAACAAGCAAATCTTCGAAGGCATCAAGAAATGCCTAGAAGGCCAGAAAAAAGGAAAATGGATGGATGAGTTGCATAAAGTGATCTGGTCGCATAACACCACAGTTTCAAGAACCACCAAGTTCACGCCCTTCAGGCTCTTGTACGGCGAAGAAGCAATGTCTCCCGAGGAGATAAAATACCGCAGCATGAGGGCAACTCTCGGGCGAAATTGCCATGAGTTTGACGCCGTTTCAAAGGACATGTCGGAATTAGACAAAGACCAAGCCATCCTTAACCTGGAGAGGTATCAGGAAGAAACAAGAAAATGGCGGGACGCCAGAGTGGTGCCAAGAGCATTTAAGGCCGGCGACCTTGTCCTCCTGCGAAGCCCAAAAACAGAAAGCACTGGAAAACTAAACTCCAAGTGGCAGGGCCCTTTCATTGTCGTCAGGAGCAATCGTTCGGGATCTTATCACTTGGCAGACAGTGAAGGCAACGAGCTCCCACATGCCTGGAATGTGGACAACCTCAAGAGGTACTTCACCTAAAATGTAAGGGCTAATGGCGACGCGCTGTTATAAGCGGAGCCTTTAGTCGGCACCTAAGTTGTAATTTTTCCTTCTTAGCCTTCAAGGCCCATACTCTTTTCCTCACAGGGGAACCCCGCATCGGGGGTGAGGTTTTTAACGAGGTGGGACCTTTGTAACCCTTGCAGTTCAATATAACGCTATATTCCCCAGAAAAACTAAATTCTTCATCTCTTAAGTAGTCGATGCTATATTCTCAAAAATATCGCCACATCGACGCAGGAGGAATTGACTCCTGAGCCAAAGCCACTCGAAAGGAAGAAAAAATTCTGCTCCTTTCTCCCAGGCTTCATTCTCCTTTAAGCACTTTGAGAAAAAAGCGCCCCAAGGGGCCATCTATCGAATCCTTCTCATTAAACTGAGAAACGGCGGCGTTTGAGAAAAAAGCGCCTCAAGGGGCCATCTCTTCAATCTTTCTCATAAAATTGAGAAAGTGTGAAACGCTAACGGCCCAAGGGCTCAGTCATCCATTTCCTTAAAGGAAATAGACTTCAACCCCCAAGGGGCTTCGGACAAAATCCGACACATCAAAAATAGATCATTAAGATCGAAGTCTTAAGGGACTCAATACAAACACCCATCCAAGGACGGGACTCAAAACCATGATGGTAGCATAATATTGCAAAAGCAAAAGCGAGAGGCCAAAAGGCAACATATTCTCAAATGCCGCTCTTTCTGCAAGAATAGCGACAAATGTTCAACATCCGACAAATTTCGGAGAGAACCAAATAATTGCGGCAACCACACGCTCCATCCGCAATTCTCTAAAAATAATGGCGCGCGAGCCGCGCCTCGCAATTTCAACGCGCTCCTCATCCCTCGATTGCTAGGGGGAGGGGGGTGACGTTCGTTCGCTCAAACAATCGAGTCTCGACGAGCGCCGTGAAATAAACAAAAAGCGAAAATGATTTTAACGGCAACCAAGGACCCATATCGTCAAACGACATCTTTTAAGCCAAATTAACGGCAACCACGAAACATCTGACAGGCACAAGAGCCAACCAACAATAGCGGCACCTGGTGCACGCTCCGCGATTTTTCATAAACGAACGCAATACGATCTGTGGCCTTCAGCAATTTACGCAAATACGCGTCGTATAAACCGTGCGTCGCAGTTTCGGCGCGCCTTCCGTCCCTCGATCGCCAGGGGGGTGACGTTCGTTTAATTCCGACGACCGAGTAACGGCAAGCGCTTTCCATCAAACAAAAAAAGTGGAAGAGGATTCAACTTGTAAAAATTGACAAGAGTTATCGCTGAAACATCTTTCGCGAATCAAAAAACACGCCGTATTATTCGGGCGTACTTCGTCAAAAAGTCGACACCCCAGCTACAAATCAAAGTCAACTTCTACAACAAATCCGGGACCGCTTTCAGGGCCTGCTCTATCGTACACACACCTAAAACGATCCAAATAAGGATCAAAACTAATGTCTTCAACGCTTTCGGTTTTCACGACCGCAACGGAAGAAGAATGCCGGCGGTGAAAACATCGAATTAAGCACTCCCGCCCTTGAAAGTACTGAGCCATCATTTCCCTCCAGAAACGCCCGAAATTATCACGCGGATATCGTGAAACATAACACAAGTGCGCTTCGCCAGAAACGCGTAACCCGTCACGTTCATACTTCAAAGGCGCAATGTTCAACGCGGCGCCGCGAAAACAATCCTGCGCACAAAGCGTACCAGAACGCATATTATTACAGGCCAAGTTTGCAACACTCTCTCTCACGCCTAAGAGTCTAAACCTCTTCAATTGTCGGCGCAGCAGCAGAAGCAGTGGCAGTGGCAGCACCAGGAACGGCGGCACCCGTCGTACTTTCCGGTTCGGCCGCCGCAGAAGGCGCAGCAGCCGCGGTAGCCGCGGTGGGTGCAGGAGCTTCAATCGCGGCAGGCACACCAGCTTTAGCGGCAGTCTTCTCGGCTCCCGCAACAACTTCGACGCGGGCAACCTTCGCCGGCGGCGTCTCACTGGCAGGAGTAGCCGCTCGCTTCTTTGAGCTCTCCGCCGCAGTCTCGGCGCCAGCCGCCGCCTTCATCTATAGCAAACAAAAGCTTAGTAAATCATTTCTCACAAAAGTCCCCGATGAAACAAAACTATGCTTTACCTCCTCAAGCTTGCTCTTCGCATATCGGCGGCAAGCTTCCATTCCGTGCGCCCCCCAATACCTTTTCGCGAAGCGCTTCACAGCCAAACGAACGCTTTTGCTTTCGCTCGCCGCGTTGGCTTCATCAAAGTTAGAATCAGGGTAGGTAGTGCGCGCCAAGGCACTGAAGTGCTTGCACTCCAGCTTCTCAAGTAGGTCCAGAAGCGCAGAGCACGCCGTGCGAGCCGCAAATTGACCGAACCGTTCAAAGGCCTCAGGAAGGTCGCCAAACTCCCCTTTTAGGAAATTGAAATACACTTCCGGTGTCAGCGAACCTTCTGTGGCCGGAAGAGGATTAGGCTCACCGCCAATTGTAGCTAGGGCTGCTCCGAAAGAAGCGTGTGCACTACTAGCGCCGCTGGAAAAATTGCGGGCAAACTTGCGGGCAGTCTCCTTGGCACTCTTAGCAGTTGCCTCCGCCGCAGTAATTTTTTGTCCCGCATTTTTCAGTTCAAGCTTCAAGCGGGCAATTTCATCCTCATGGCTCTGGATAACATCCTGGAGCACTCCCAACGCTTCGTCTTTCTTTTTAATCTGATCATTGAGATCAGCCTTAACGGCGTCGAAAGACGCGCGTTCCTCCTTGAGAGTGCGCCGCAGTTGCAATTCATCACCGGACGAAGAGGCAGCTTCGGACCCGTAAAAGCGCCGGCTCAGAGCGCGAGCCGCCGCAAGCGTCTGCTCAAGAGCAGAGAAATCACGCATCAGCGTCAAAATCATTCAAAGTTGCAATAAAAAGCGACACTAGCACAGGCAAAAATTACCATTGTCGCATTTTTGTCTAAAACTTCGGCGGCCGAAGCATTATCGGCTCTGGCCAAGAAGTCATAAAGTTCTGCAAATAAAACGAAGTCAGACCGGTTGTCAAGTTTTATGCAAAGAAGAAATGGCGGCAGGACTAGGTACCTTGGGGATCCACCGCCTTCGTCATTTCGACAAAAACGGCCAATGAAGGATTGCCGGCCTCGCCTTCTTGCATCCCCGCGCCAGCAGATTTTTCACCTGCGTCAGAGGAGCTAGTCTCAGAAGAACTGCTAGACGCACTCCCGTTAACCGATGAATTAGAAATATTATCATCGATTCTAGTCAAGGGAGAGGAAGCTGCCGCAGATTCTGTCTTGCTTAAGGAATAGTCGGCACCTTCATCGGAGCCACTCATCCCAGCAAATGCAGCGTCAAGCTCATGGCCAAGCTTAGCGCGTGAATCTTCGGAGTCGTCTAACAACTCAATTTCATCATCTGATATAGCCGGCAGGAGCGGCTTCCGCGTCATCGGCGTAGCAGTCTCAACGGGCTTCGTGGCAAATCAAATCCACCAGTGGGAGCAGCAGTACTTTCAACTTCAGCTTCATGTAACGGCGAAGGCTGCTCCCGTGCATCCCCCGAGTCATGCTCTTCAGGCTCGTCATCTAGAAATTCATCATCAGAATCGCCAGGTGCTGAAGCTAGTAATTTCCGGCGTCGTTTGCACTCCTCCCGCACTGACACCTCTTCAGCAAAATCAGCGGCACCTGCCGCGCTGGAACCAGTCTCCATCTGCTTAGCAGCAGCGACCGGCTCTATGTTTTCCCGTCGCCGTTTTATAGCGGCACTGGCCTGCTGCACAACAGCAGCTCGAGAGGCAGGCATCTTCCGCAAACTCAGGCGTTTAGCTTTCTCAGCAGCCCTCGAAGTCCCAGCAGGCGCCTTCACTTTCCCGGCTGCCTTGCCGGACGCCGCAGATTTCTTGGCGGCACCCTTAGATGAGGAACCAGCTGCCGTTTTTGGGGCTGCCGCAGATCCCTTGGCGACGGCCATGGCTGAAGAGCCGACCGCAGCTGTAGGGGCTGGCGCATCAGGTATGTAATAATGGGCGTTAGCTGTATCCCAGCCGCGTTTCTCAACGAATGTCGCACCATAAACAAGCTCGCCTTTCTTCCGCCGCCCTTTCTTGACGGACATCACAGCTCGACGACCGTATTTCACTTGCATCTCGTCAAAAATGCGATTCACTCGCTGGGAGAAAATCAGCATGGTCTCGCACTCTTGCTTTTCCAGCACAGTATAAGGTCCGCAAATAACTGCGGCAGTCAGCTCAACGTAGCGAACAAAGTCCTTATCTGATAAATCTTCAGGCTTCTTCACTCCAAAAGTCGGCGCCTGGTAGTTAAGGTTTAGTTTGGAAATCCGCTTATTCTTCATCTTCAGTGGACTCCAACCTTTTCGAATGGGCCAAATGCGGCAGGCTATGAACTCCTCCACCAAATCTCTAGCGCTGCTCATCTTGACCGCGGTCTCAAATGCGTCGCAGCACTTCTTAAAACCTTCCGATTCCACGAACTCCGGCGATAGCACCGGCCGTAGGGCACAAGAGCGACTGAATAGAGGAAAGTGCGAGCTACCGTCGTCTTTCTTCTCTTCGGGAACCTCTGCATAGAACCAATGGTTCCGCCAATCCCCAGGCCATTTATTCCGGCGACCACCAACAAGCTCAACATTTTCATACTTAGATTTCTTCACGAAAGTGCGGGGCTGAAAGCTGCAACAGCCATACTGGGGATAATACTGCACCCCATCGAAACTCACGGGTTTCACATCATGCCTTAGATCGTAATAGCGGCAGAAAGCATCAGAGTGTAGAGCCGAGCCATAACTGCGGACAGCCCATATAAATTTCGACACCGTCGCGACGGCGTTGGAAGTTAAGTGGTGCAGATCCAGTCCATACCTGTCCAGTACACGGACTAAAAAGCCAAAACACGGCAGCCTAAGGCCAGCTTCATAGAAGTCACGATAAACTATAGCCTCATTGTTCTCGGGCCGAGGAATCTGCTCTCCGCCAGGAGCACGAGCTTTTCCGGATTCAAAATAACCCAGGGCAACAAACCTCTCGATATCTGCGGGAGTGACTTTAGAAGGCCCAAATCGAAAAGTTGGCTCAATGCCGCTTTTCTCCCAGGAGTCTTCCCCTACCAGCTCACTAGGAGAGGCCGGCACACCAGAAAGATCCTCGCCTTCGTCGTCGGTGTTAGCAAGGGTTTCCCTTTCGCTAGAGCCAGTATCTACTGCGCCTCTCACTCTTTTGGCTGCACACCCAGCAAGAGTATACTCACGATATGCAGGAAAAAAACACGACTCCCCCAAACCCTTACCTAAAAAAGCGGCAGATTTAGTACCTCCGCGGGTGCCCGAAGTACCAGCTGCTTTGGAGGCAGCTGCCGTCAAAACCTCCAGATCTGCGGCGGGGTTGGCCTCCTCCTGGGAGCCCTTGGGAGTCGCGGCAGCATCTGAGTCAACCTCAACCGGTTTGCTCGCACCGCCAAGGTCGGCGTCTCCCTCAACATTAGCGGCAGGCGAGTCGGCAAGGAACTCCTCGTCAGACTCAACAAGATGAGCGGTCTCCTTAACGCGAGCCATCTAGAATGCAAACTATGATGTTACAATCAATCGCGAACACAGATAGCTGAAGGCACATAGACGAACTAACCTTTCAGCAGAGAAAGTGCGACGAGCCGAATCAGCGACAACAAAGAACTCGCTGCAGATCAACAAAAAATCCGGAAGGCAACAATTGCGACGCAAAGTTTTCAGCAGAAAACGCGGCAGCAATTCCACTCGATCAACGAACGCACGAAGCTTTCCGGCCCCCCTCTCCCTCCGTATATATAGGCCTCGGCGCCGCATTTTTCGAGGTCGCCTCGATCCCCGTAAAAAAAAAAAAAACTTTCCTCGGGAAACTTCGAGGGGGGTGACGTTCTCAAATTCCTCATCCTGTGTCGCGGTTTCTGCCCATCAAAGTTGGCCCTCGACCGCGAGGGGCTACTGTTGGGGATCGGTATTTGCGATAATAACGACACCCCTTTTTCGTCTTGGGATTTTGACTGCAGGTAACCTAACTGCCGACGTTTTGAACTCCCGGCCGAGAATTGGCGACAGCCCCGGGAGCTGCATCATCGGGTTGCCGACATTGATCGAGGAGGACGCTGTCTCCCCTGTCGCTGCGTCCGGAAATGGCGGCGACAAATAATGGCGGCAACCCCTGAAGGAGATGAAGCCCGACATGATAACATCCGGGAGTCAGGCCGGCGAATGACGTCACCTAGTTAGGGTTTCCGTCATTTAACGGAAATGTCATTTGTGCCCTTATGACAATGTTGTACAGAATATTCCACGAATATAGTGGGTGGCCAAGGGTAATTTGGGCAAGCCGAAACAACCCTTGGCCTCCCTATAAATACCCGTCCCCGGGCTCCGTGGGACGGGACGGAACAGGAGAGATGACACCCTTGTAATGAGATGCTGCTCCGTTGTTCCTTGAGTGTCATTTGATTGTCCGTGTCGGGATTCTTTGTTGCGACAATGAAGAATACCCAACACCGTCGCAGCCGCTTTGCCTGCCCACCTGTTTGGTGCTCTTTAGATTCTGAGGACCACCTGAAATGAGGGGCAAATATGGACCGTTCATTTAAGAAATTTACGGTGCAGATTTACTCCAATCCAACTATTCGCGGCAAGGAGCCCGGGAAGGAACGGGTGAAAAATTGAACACCTTCTAATTAAAAAATCTTGCTTTTCTTCTTAGAAAAAATTGGTTATCTCACATTTCATTTCTCGCCCTAAACAACAACCTAAAAAAACAATATGCAGAAATTGAAGTAACATTTTTTTATTACACAGTACAACTTAGGCACTCACAACGTACGCGCACTCACCTCTATAAACGTACATATGTAAAATCTACCTCTATGAGCATCTTCGAAGACAGAGCCGACAAATCCTTAAGATTAACAAAGTCACCACTAGCGCCTCGTGTCGACGGCTACGTCGCCTACAGCTAAAAGCACTATACCGTTAAATTTTAAAAAATTCACTCCCACAAAAAATCGAACCCAGAACCTAACGTGCCATTGAAACTCTTGTAACCACTAGGTAACATGAGTGACTACTTCATCAACAGCAGCTTCTTGCTATTGGAAAGGCATGGCCTAGGAGGTGAAGTAGTTGAGATGAATTGGAGAGGAGGGAAGGCCATTTAGAGGCTTAAGGGCATGTTTAGTTGATTGCCGAAAATTGCCACGTCAAACAGTCGTGTCACAGTTTTCTGGTGGGTGTTTGGTTCTTTACCACAACTGTGCCTAGCCACACTAAAACCCCACATGTCATGGACACATATCTTTGCTAAAATTTGTCAAAAGTGTGGTAATTGCTCACCACACTTTTGGTAAAATTTAGCAAAAATGTGTGGCAATGCGTGGTAGTTATCCAAAAAAGCCCTAAATCTAACCCGATGACAGGCCTTCCGCCGGTAACAATAGGGTGAATGAAAGGACAGGAGGGCAACCAGCCTGCAAGCGAATGTGATGTCTCATCTTTCATCTCGGGTTAAAGCAGGAAATAAACTATTTAATAGGCATTAATGTGTGTAAGCAATGGTATATAATATTTTGGAAGAGCGTTACTACTATAGATGCATGGCGCGTTCTATTACCAGCATTGTAATCGAATGTTTTTTTTCAAAAGCGGTCTTTTTCTCAAGTGACTAAGATTTAGCTAATCTCTGAGTGACTTTTCAGTCATTGGTTTTTGATTCAACTACCTAAATTTTTCATTCACTTATACAAAAAAAATTCTTTGAAAAACAAAATTTTTCCACCTAAAATTTTTTTTACGAAAAGGGAATTTAATTAAAATTGAAGCATATTGCATCTCCTGATTACAAAAACATCTCAAACAACGCCAACTTCATTGATAGGAGGCAAAAAATCTTGAAAGAGCTGTAAATTCTACCATTTAGAATCACCATCCCAGACGAATATGCCACGGACAAAAACTTCGATCTGAATGAACACGGCAATCTCACCATCCACCACCGTCAACCCAACCCTTTCGCAAAAAAGAGGTAGACAGATATTCCACATGCAAATACGACGAACTCACCACCGTCAAACCCGTAACAGAGCCCATCGTTGTCTACTTCATCATATTCGCAATGTAAAACACAAATCTTTGTTCCACCTAAGAACTAGTTGTTCCAGCAGTACAATTATATTGTTTTAATAGTACAGTTTCGTTGTTGCAGTAGTATGTTTTCATTGTTCCAAAAATATGATAGAGATATACGAAATACAAGTCACGCAAGAACTAGAAAAACTTTTTTTGATGATACCCCAATCTAACATTTGAGGGAGAAAAGAGGACAACGAACTGGATGAGGACACATGTCGAGATAAGGTGACGTGGCTGCACTAGAGAGGAGAAATATAATATTAATGACCCTTGGTGGGTTGTGCTTATGTAATAATGACCTTTGGTGGGTTGCGCTTATGTAGATTATATCCGGCAGGTTGCTACGGGAGTGAGAGTTAAGATGTTAATGTGATATATGACTTATAGAAATAAGGAATAGAAGTATATAAACTAAACACTTGTTGGACAACACACATCTTTGTTAAATATTTTTTTATTGTTTGCATTTTTTTCTAAAAGTTAAATATTTATTCTTTAAAAGTTATACGTAAAAACTATATAAAGAATCCCCATCTCTAGAGAACACAGATCTTTGTCTAAGGTTTGAAGTTGTAGTATATTTTATGCATTACAATAAAAAAGTTAAAAGCAACATTTTCCTCTGATATAATGTGTTGCAGACAGGAGGCACGATTTTGCATCATGTGTCAACTAAGTGCGCAACAGAAAATTTGCCCTTTATATTTTCACTGTTATAACATTAAAAATCCAACTATTCAAGCCTTAATTCCAAGAGGAACTAGAAGCGTAAGTCCTTCTTTGGAACGTAGAAATTTCACAGAAAAAACACAAAAAAAACAAGTTTTTCCTCCAATCCAAACTAGCCCTAATTCTGTATTTCGATGTACCACTCAAGTCACGAGCTTTCTCTAATGTATAAAGAATCCCGCCGAGGAAAAGAAAAATGTGACCTGACCACGTACTCCACTGCCACACCTGTAACTTGGGTTTGTTTAGCTTTCAAATCCTAGATTTGTTCGCACGCTTCGAGAAACCCCATCTTCTCAACTAGTAAAGTTAGTACAGATAAGAAGTTTTTATACAGTAACTGGGTGGAGGCCAGCGCGGCCATGGTTAAGGCAAGAATGTGAAACAGGGGCAGGAGGGGAACACAAGCCATGTGATGTGAGAGAAACGAGCAAAAGATGAAACGAGCCTCAAAAATAATAATGCCGGTCTATTTGTCTGGTCTTTCAGATTTCTGAATTTATAATTAACTAGTAGCAGGTAAAAAATACTTGTCAAATGTTTCTTAATCAAAGAGTAGGACATAGCACATGATGGCACTGGTCAAGTTTTATACATACTCCTATCATGCAAGCAGTTGATGGTAATGAAAAGGAACAGAGGTGTCGTTATATTGATAGTCAGATAACCAATATGGAGCCCGATACCCAAAATAAAAATCTGCACTCAGTAAACGCAAGGACATGAACTATATAAATTGTGCTACTAGTGGCCAATTAGTTCTAGGATTGATTATAACATTCCACAACTACATGGTTAAACATACGCCATATTGGCATTGACAAGAAGCAAAAGCCAAAAGTCAAAAATTACAAGCTGAGCTAAGGAAATCACTGAGAACACATTTAAGCAGTGCTACGTGGTTTATAAGATGCCAGCTAAAACTCTTGCCTTCTTCATCAGCTTGCCGATGAATACACGCTGACAGCACATACTCAGAAAGTTACAAGCGTATGTAGTTTGTGCAAGTCATCAATACTCTACTGGCATTCAGTCTATAGTGGCAATAGTAATACTATGATAAATGGTCTCTGAAGTGTGAGTTGCTGTGTTACTTGCTTATCTAGTAGTATACGTAGCACCATAGCAAAAGTTTAGCTTTTGAAACATTCTTGTTTAGTTTCTTCAAGCTATGTCACATGGTCAGAACCAAAAATATGAAAGGTACAGAGTCACAATTCACACGAAACCCAACTCTTTCCTGCACATGAAGTTTCCTCTGATTGAAACTAACTTTGCTAATTTCAACGCAGACACCATAACTCATGGTCAGATGAACCCTCTGAATTAAAAACTCTGAATGGCAAAACTGTATAATACTATTGTACTATGTAAATCAACAATGGAAAAGTTCAAAAGGAAATTTATAACTCTTTCCCTGAAACTTAGCTTAGTCAAATTATTTCTAACAAATCTGGACCAACACTCTCTTTGAAAGATCAGCACGCTGAACTTTGTTGTCCAAGAAAAAAAAACTAATTTTAAATGGTCCACTCTTATAGTCAGGTTACCATTTTCGCATTAAGATGTTGAATGAAATCAGCAATGTGAAATGAATTACAGGCAGCAGTTTATTGCATGATAATTGAGCTGCACAAGGAAAATACCATAAAGAAACTAAAAGATACAGGAATTAGATATTAATACTACACAAACGTTAGGTTATATTATTCCCACCCTAGATCAGTAATGTTTCAAATGAACACCGAAATGGTTGAGTGGCAGAGAACAAACACGGTAAGAACCTAAAGTGACATCATTACACTAGAGACATTGGCACCAACATTGCTAAATCCACTAGGCCATTAGTTTCCTTTGCAAAATTTAATTGCACGACAAAATACATACACATTAGTGGAGTTGAAGATGTCATCAAATGGTGGTGGAACATTGGCCAGCACAGCTGAAGATGGCAGATCAACAACGCCATGCTGATACGGTGACAAGCTCGCCGCGCTGCCAATAGAGCGTAAGCCCAACCTCACATTTCTCCACATGGAAGCCGCGGACCTGCACCCGCTTCAGGAGGCAGTCCGCCTGTGCCTCCGCCAGGATGCTGGGCGGCACATGCGCAAATCCTACAGCAGCAAACATACTCCTCCAAGCCATTGGTCTGTCTGACTTGAAACGCCCAAGAACAGCATCTTCAATTCTTGGCTGGATTAGAAATTTTTCAATCTTACATGCAGAATCAACATCAATGCCAGCAGCATCAAGCGAATCAAGGAGAAACACACAAGACTGAAAGCAATTCAAGTAGTGTTGTGAGAACAGAATATCACCACGATCACCTCCATGGTCTATAGCTACCACAATCTTAGGATTAAGCTGTTTCACCAACCGAAGAATAGCTGGCAGCGGTGGTGCACGAGCTGAACAACCAACAGGGAGGCTAACTGCAGTAACTTCATCGCCAGTTGGAGAAATGAGCTCTGCAGGATTGAATGTATCACCACTCACTGCATTGAACTCAAATGAAATTCCCAGGTCCGCAGCAAACTGTGAGATGTTATCCCTCGTAAGATGGAGCTCCAGTGGATGGTGGGAAGCAGCTGATACGAAGGCACTGAGCTTAACCAAAGGCAGAGGTGCGCTGCCAGAACCACGGCGATGTGCGAGTTCTTGCAAGAAGGATGCCCATTGGCCACCGACACCAAGATCAAAATCAATGATATGGATGCAGGAAGCTGTGCTGCCGGCAATTTCGTCAAGAAGTACTTGTGTTGCAGTGAAATTAGTGAACTGGAGCACAGGCGAGAGGTCAGAGAAAGACTTGTAAGCCGCGAGCTTGAGGGCAACATCGAGTGGCGAGGCGAGGCTGGAGGCATCGCGGTGGCCTTCAGCGAGGGCGAGGAGGAGGGCCTCCTTGAGGTAGGAGGCAGAGCGGAGGAAGGGCTTCCCGAGCGGGAGAAGCTGGTGATTGAGCCGCGCCAATATCTCTCGCGCACCAATGGAATTGCCGGCTTCAGCGGCTTTTGCCGCAGCCGCCAGCTCATCCAGCAACTGCTGCTGCGCCGCCTCCGCAGCCGTAGTCTTCATAGCACCACGAGGTGGTGGCGGAGAAGGCTGGAGTTGGAATGGAGCAGGACCATGTATTGGTGGAAAGGGGAGACCTTGCGTCGCCCCTGCAGATTGTAGCCGGTTCGGGGCGAGGTAGAGGCCGTCTGCCATGGATTGATGGCGTTTGGGCGGTGGCTGGAGTAGTGGAGATTGCTGGTTGTGGTCGGTGAAGGACGGGAGCGGCATGAAGAAGGTTGATGCCGGAGGCGGCGGCTGGTGCTGATACTGGTGGAGGAGGCCGGGCGCTTGTGCAGCTAGGAGAGGGGACTTCGTGTCGGCACCTTCATGGAACAGCATGGGAGGCGGCGGTGGCTGGAGGGAGGCAGAATCCGGCGAGAAGAGCCCAAAGGGGGAGGTTCCCTTGCTGCCACCGCCGCTGTTGCTAGTGTGCGACACCGCACCTGGGGAAGATAGGTCGGAGGCGACGCCGCCGAGGTGGGGGTCGGTGGCGGGGAACCCGAATCCCGCATTGTCAGGAAGCAACTGCTGATGCCCCTGAAGTGTCGGCCCGGGCTGATCCAGGTCGCCGGGCGCCCCAATGACCCAGTTCAAGAACGTCTGGTCCTGCCCCGCTGCGGCGGCGTTGCCGAGCACGGCGTCCCAGCTCTCGCCGCCGATGAGCCCCATGTCCAGGCCGCCAGGGATAGGCGGCAGGTCACAACCACCGGCCCAGTCCTCCTTCCCGCCGCCGCCCTGCTCGCCAGGGGATCCCCATTTGTCTGAAACAGCCGCCACACCGGCCGAGTCCGCGGCGCCGCCGCCCAGGGACGACGACAGCGTCGATGTGGAGTTGTTGGGGCTCGGGCTCCGCGTGCAGTCAAGGACGGACCTCGGCTCCACCAGCGCCTTCTTCCCCTCCTGCCAAAACAGCGCCTTCCCGCCGCCGACGAGGTCGGCTGCCCCGTTCCGCTCGGAACCGAACAGCGCCACCCTCACCGACCTAATCACACATAATCTGGCGGCGAGATATGGGGATGGCTTCCGAGATCTTGGCGCGGCGCGTCTGGTGGAGGGGAAATTGGCTTGGGCGTGCGCAAAAGTGTAGAACAGGAAGGAGGTGGGCGCAAGTAGGAGCACCGCTTGCCCAAGCCTTTGCCTCTGCTCTGTTCTTCTCTCAAGTCCCACGGTCTCTCTCTCTCTCTCCTCCCCTGCTGTGGTCTCTCTCTCCTCCCCTGCTGTGTGGTCTCTCTCTCCTGGAGTCCCTGACCTTGCTTGCTCTGTGGCCTCTTCTCTCTCTACTGCCATCGTCCCTGGATGCGTGCTAACATAAAAAGGGTTAAAAAAAGGTGTCCCTACTGTCTCTCTCTCTCCCCATCGTTTTCATCTGCTCAGTGCTCGCCTTTTATCCATCTACTATACGATAGTACGATTAGAGCTCCAGTATTTTCCTTTTTTTACAAAGCCTGGGATTTTATTTTGCCAGAACAAAGCCTGGGTTTGTTTTACCAGTGTATTTTGTGTGAGGTTACAAATAGTAAAACAATTGAAGCAAGACTGGTCAATGCAAATGTACGGAACAAAATCTTTGCAGCTTTGACCACTGCTTTGTTCGGTTAATACAACAGTAGGTAGGAGTACGACGAGGCTCCAATCATATGATGTCTACATGGTGGGCTAGCATGACATGGGGGCGTCTGAAAGCTTTTCTTGACCATACGAGTAAACCGTGAGTAAATTTGGTTAGTGTTAAGCCTCTCCTTTGCTCAAGTCCTCTTTGCTCAAGTGGCAAATTGGTTTCCTCTATTTTACAAATAAACTGAGAAATCCGAACATGAAGTCCTCTGAAATACATGCAGTGTACGGCTATCATTTTTTCTGATCGGTGTGATAGTTACTAAAAAATATGTGTGCAAATGGAAAATAATTACCTGACCATAGCAATGTTAGGTAAGTACAAAATAATATAAAGAAATATTAACAAGAGTATGAAATTGCTTATGGATGAAATTCCTCAAGTGCAAGGAAAAGTTTGCTCATAATATGTATACCCTGTGCTACGTAAAAAAATTATATAAAACATATATGCATGTCGATGTGGCACCACCACAGTCCCACCATCGAGCCCCTCTCCACCCTAGATGGATCAGGAACGGAGTGGATGCCACCCAATGGCCTCAAGCACCGCTAGGCTTGCCGCCGATGCCGCGACCATCCACCTTCCCACACCATGGTCCATGAGAGCCAAAGACAACACCTCCGCCATGAAAGACGCCTACGCGTTGTCGTCCCCGCCATGGTGGCTTCCATTGCACCTCCCATCGTAGCTGCCGTACGCAGGGTGAAGGGGCTATCGCCTGAACAGGCCCAAAACCTCCACCCTCCACCATGGAAGCCGCCGGCGGTGCCACACGCCGCTCACTGCACCACCGCCAAGGGTGCCGCCAGATCCGCCCTTGTATGACCTAGATCCGACCATGATAGCCGGGAATCCGCAGTCAAACGCCGACGAGTTCATGCCCGCATTAGGTTTCCACCGAGCTCCTGCGAAGAGGGAGAAGAACATATCGGGGAAGAAAAACCTCGTCGCCGCCATCCTTGTGCCTGCCCGCTTTGGCGACGTAGCACTCCAACGGCGGCGCAGCTAAAAGAGGAGGGAGGGTGGAGGCGACGCTCATGTTAGGGTTCGCCCCCGAGTCACCCCAACAAGAGCGACGCGGGGTCAGCTCTAGTCCTTTCAAAAAATGCCTTCCCACCTATGACCAGACTAACACACCAGTTTTTAAAACAAATTCTTTAAAAATAAAAAATGTTGTTGCTATTGAATTCCTAATAGACAACAACGATGCGAATACACACACTGCTAAACAAAATACATTTTTGCCCATGAAACTTTTGACCAGCCAGTTGTGTCGAATTGGAACATTTTGAAACACATCACATATACTACCGTTTGAGGTGCCGGGACAGAGCAGACAATCCTGTGTCATTTTTCTAACCTCGTCACTCATGCTCACTTTTTACAGTCTTGTACAGTGACTCGAGTCACTCGACTGATTGTGACCAGAGGCTCAAGACCAGGCCAGCGGGTCTAAAAGGAAATAATAATAACCAGAGACCCGAAAGAAAGAAAGGGATAGTGTGAAAAGAAAGAATTTTTAAAGTCGTTGGTCCCAAACAAATACTCCTTGCTACTTTGTCTGACCAAAATGCCCCTGCAGGAACTGCTATTGTCCTAAACAAAATGACGTCATCAGACAAAATCGCTAAATGCTTTCACCGGGACAAGACTTTTATATTTTCACTTAGTAATTTTTGTCTCTTTTTTTATAAGTTTTTAATATAGTACTTTAGTCTGCATAAAGTGAGCAAATCGGTGCAATGACAATGTGCAACCCTTTGTTGTACAAAAGACGATAGACACGACACTTGTAACAGCTTGTATTGTAGGTCGTTCTAGAAAAAGTAACAGCTTGCATTTAGAGAATAAATAGTTATTCTTCGTTAATGCTTTCGTTTCCCAATATGTTTGGTTTTACGTTTTACCAGAACTTCAGAATGAAATAGATACAAAATAAGGTGGTTTTCTTTTAACGTGATGGTGTGTCACTCATGCATATTAGTACTTCTTTCATCCGTCTTGGAACAACGTACTAATCAATACAGTAGTATGCAGTAAGACCAGTTTTGCTTCAACTAAAAGGGGAGTTCATTTCACCAGTCTCATGAATCATTGTTTTTGTTCGTATTACTCTTGTACAGTACAGTATTAATCATAGAGTAGCACATAAACTCACAAAAGTACAAAACCACTGCAATGGCTGTTCGACATGTCCCAATCCCACGAGGCCCACACGTTCCTAGTGTATTGGTGCCACAATGTCTTTTGCTCACCGCCCAAGCGTCCCCATCGCTACGGATAAAGCGTTACCTCCTCCACTCCGGGGATATACGGGTAGATATGTTGTCAAAGAAACGTTCCTTTCCTGTTCGAGTATTTTTCAAAAATAAAATTAATACTAGTTCGAAGGCAGGCAGTCCTTAAACCTTTTGACAATAAATGATAGAAAGCTGACACAGATGAGTTTGCCAAGGTTGCAACCCTTTCCTTTTGTCAGTGGTCCTGACCAGCATGGCAACTGTCCAACCTGAGCGGCTGAGCCTCCTCCAACAGCGCATCCGTAGCGGGCCACCGGCGAGGCCTACCATGCACGAAGTCACAACAGTTTCGTCGTACTTCATGGATCAAATTTTAGACTGAAAATTTGAACTTGATGTTTCGTCTGAGTGTTGACTGTTGAGTGCCTTGAGCGAGCGGCACAAGTCGAAGTAGGTTCGCATTTTCGTGTTTGTTTGGTGCGGACATGAACAGCGGCGTCGTTACCTGGGCGACGCCGTTTGCTTGCGGTGGTTGTTCTGTCAACAGTCAGCACGCGGGCTGAACGGTGGGTGGTCTCGCACATGGAAGAGATGTGTGCTTGTCCAGTCGTCCTGTGTGTTTGTACAGTGTATCTGGTGATGATGAACGCCCCTCTCACAACGCTATTTGTACAGTGCTGATGCCTTATTTAGTGATGTACTGTACTGACGTCCGTCGCAAAAAAAAAGTACTGTACTGACGAATCCTATTCTTTGGAAACAGAGAGGGAGAGAAGAAATGGAATGGTAAAACTAAATGGGCCAGCCACGTTCAGGGTCCAGCTTCAGAACCCAGCAACTGCTTGGGCCAACCTCATACCTCTTTGTCTTTGGGCCTCTGGCTCAACACGCAAAAAGCTCCTTGATCTGCTGCAGCTGCGGACGCATGGGTCGTCGAAATACTCGAACCTGGCTGATTTGTTGACTTGGCAGTTGGTCGCGCCCTGTCCCCACATCGGAAGTCGCCTGCTCGCGACTTGCGCAGCGCACTTGTGCGCCTCGATCGGCAGGTTCTCCTCTGGGAATCGCGGGCGCGTTCCACCTGTGGCAACCGTCGCCAGTTGTCCCCCGCACGACGGGTAGGCGTGCAACGACGACGGCAGTCCGTCGGCATCGCGCATGGCGGCGGGAGAAGGAACGGCGAATGCGGTGACGCCGGTGAGGTGAGGCGCAGCCAGGTAGCCGGCTGCATGCTGCTACAATGGCAACGCAGGTTACGCAGCAAATTAACACCCCCGGCCACGCGCCAGCAAACTGATGACGACGCAGCAACCGCGGCCCGGGGATCACAGGACAGCAGCACATTCGACTGATATGAATTATGAACCCGGTAGCGGAGCGCGCACCATCGGCTAGCTAGCTAGTACACGAGTGCGAATGTGCGATCGATCGAGACCTGTACCGCCGCGAAGAGACGCGACTGCCGTGCCGACAGGAACGCGGTGCGTGCACCGGACGACAACGGGGCGCGGCCAGAGCTGTTGGCGGGCGGGCGTGTGGGCGCGCGGCCGACACGGCGGGACAGGCGCGCGCCCTCGTGCGCCAGCGGCGACACCCATCGCGTTTCCCTTTCCCCGGGCGCTTGCTCCGACGCCAGCGCCATTTTGCCTCGCCAAGCAAACCCAGCTAGCTCCGGTCCTCGCATGAACCTCCTCCCGATTCCCGAACCCACACGCACGCACGCGCGCGCGCTTAATTTCTAGCGTCTATCCGCGTTTGTTTGTTCGTTTCAGAGTCCAGAGTCCAGAGGCACTTCTCTCTCTAGCTAGCCAACGCACCCAGGCAGTGCAAGCAGAAGCTGAAGTCATTTCGGCAGAAAATTGACATCCCCTGGCCCTCACAGTATATTCAAGTGACTAGTTCAACTTCAACTACTCCTACTTGACAGTGATCACGACCGATCGATTACCTTGTATTTTTGTACGCAATAATAACCAAGTAATTTTTAAAGAGAAACAGCAGCAGCCGTCCCTGGCATGCCGCCTATATATGTCGACGGCTCCCTTCAAACAGCTGAAGCGACCTGGCCGCAGCGAAGAAAAACGGGGCGCCGTGTGAAGTGGACCTTAAGAATGCCAACTTGGTCACATCGGTGCCATAAACCTGCGATTGGTTAATCAGCTCGATGATACGGACCGGCTCCAGCCTTGCTGAAACAGTGGATCGCACTGCATGTAATTATTACAACGCGCATGGCGATCAAGACGACTCGCCTCTCAAGCACTACAAATCTATGCATGCAAGTATGCAACAACAACTAGGCCGCCTCAAGAATTGGGGACGGATCGAGACATTCATGTGCGGTTGAGTAGATAGCTCCACCTCGGTTCTCGCGGCCAGAAGCCCCTCATGCATGCCCCTGTGTTCGCCCATCGATGGTGTGTTCGTACAACAGATAGTGTTATATTAGTCCGTCGCACTTAGCTCTTTCCTTTTGATGCGCTAATCCCAACCTTCTTCTCACCGCATACTATCCAAACCAACTGCAAAAGAAGAGGTTTGCAGATGAAGAATAAAGATTTGGCTAGGTGCATGTCTTGCCACTGGACACGAAAAGAACCCTTCGGGGCGCACCTCGGTACCTATATTCATACCATTTCCAAAATGACCCCCGATACATTATGTACTTGACTAGTATATATTCAACCCGATGGACACGTCAAACCAATCTATGGACCTTTTCTACTCATTCTATACGCCATTGCGATTTGCGACGATGATGATACAAAGCACAGGTTGGGCGCAGCACTGAGTCCTCGTCTCTCTTCCATCCTCCTCGAGCATTCCTTCTTCCATGTCCTCTTCTGTTACATGTCCATGCCTTCTCAGATATCGCAACAGGGTACGGCACAACTCCTCCATGTTTAGTCTATTAAGCTCTCCCTTAGCTCTCAAGGGGCAGCCAAAGCTCAACACCACCACTGCCATCTTCCTGGTTGTGTTCCTCCTCACTTTTAACAATACCTCTTGCGAAGCTCGGCATCTCCGCATTCGTGGTAAACATTATTCAAGCAAGCTGCCTTCCTTACCACCGAAGGTAATATTAATCTTATTCACAACATCGTAACTAAATCATTGTGTCAAATTAATTAGCTACTAGCATTTTGTCAAGTTCCAACTTTCTAAACTTTTCTTTGCGCTTCCCACCGTTTTGCAGGACGTTACAGAGGTTCATGCCACCAAGGAGAAGATGCTGAGACCCTCAATGGTGGTTCGATTTGGGAGCAACTTCGATGCGTCAATGCGAAATGAAGTGATAGCAGTGGAGGTGAAGACGAAGGCAGTGGCATCATCAGGTGGAGTTAGAAATACTAGAAATGTCGTTAGGGTTTTGCGACAGCCTCTTATCCATCATGAGCGTGCCGGTGGTGATCAGGAAATCCATCTGGACTACGCTCAACCAAGAACCCATACTCCACATCATAACTGATTAGATTATATATCATGTATTGCTTTCACCGTAATGCAGTTATCTTTTCATGTTTTCATATGAGCAAGCCCCAGTGCATTTTCACTCGCTAGGTATCCTTGTGCGATTGACTGAGATTAGATTTAGACATACATCATAAAAGTGCTGGTAGCTCGAATGAAATGCAAACCAACCTGCCTTCTGCCGTCTACTTGGGTGACACTTTGTACTGCGTTGTACTCACCTTGATTGATCATTCATAGACATTGATCATGAAATTTGCAGGGGCTCCTTGTGATTCTTTGAGAAAGAGATTTCAAGGAATTAAGGTACGCCTTTCCGGAATAAATGGCATAGCATAATAGCAACAGACATAAGCGGAAGTGACATAGACAAATTTTCTTCTCTTATCTTCTCTTGTAGGCGAGGTCAGGTATGCGAGAGCGGTCAATGCTAGGAGCTGATACGAAGAGTGAGCAACAAGTAGTATCGAATGCGACCACGGCCTATACTGCGGAAACCCTAGTAGCCATGGACTACCTAGAAGCACACCCGGCACCGGCTGTTCATAACAAGTAGCAGTGCCTCAAATAGATGCGATATCTCTCTCAGCTTTATTTAACACATCTTGTGTTGTTGTATAGGAAGATTGAGTTGGATAATGTTGAATGATCAGTATTAACTGTGCATGCTGCTCTTCGGTGCCGAAGTGTCGATTTCAACTGCTCCTATTTCTCGGTTCTCCTTGGTTAATATGATAGAAGAATGATCCTTTTTATCGTGCGCATGCTGCTCTTCAGTGATGAAGTGCTAGTTCCCAATGATTAATATGATAGGAGAACAGAAAAAAAAAATTAAGAATTTTTACCATTTTCAGAGTGGTACTCCAAGGATGTTAAAAAGGCTACGAAATTTCGGTGTGCAATCATGTTTCCTAAGAATGATTTTGCTAGATGTATCTGGCCGATGGGTCAACTGAAATGGCAACTTATCAAATACAATCACCATTCAACCATGGAATCGAATGCCCATGTGGAAAGTCTTATTGCTACTGTTATTTGGATTGGAAACTAAAACTTGTGGCCATTTCAATACTTGAGTTTGCTATAATACTTCGTGGTTGTTTAGCTTACCTCCTTATCGACCATCACTAAAATTTACCAAATAGATCTTAACCAAATTGAATCAAGTTTGACCACTGGCCACATCCAATTTTTCCACACTTGGATCCACATACATCGTAGCCTCATTCTTTAGCCTATACAATGTAGCACGGTGAAGTATTCATCCAAACAATATGGCACAGTGCAGTAGCTTATTCAATGTTAGCCTCATTCTAGTATTTTGTGTTTTTTTTAATCGAAATTTTTTTCCATTTTTAGTACTTTGAACAAAAGTCCTAACCCGAAATCCCTATACAGATAAGAGTGATGTATATTTGAGATGCCATTCATATTGATTGACTGTGCAGATATAAACTGATTACAAGATCGCACCCACAACAATGATAGGACTTATGTATCCAATGACAAATTTAGAGGAGTCATGGGTTGCTGCAAATAAATTATATGGTAAGTAACCCATGTGGCTTCTCTAATGAATAACTGATATATATAATGGGCACAAACTACGAAGGATATCAGTAGACGCCTGTGGCCATTATCTCAATCTTCCCAAGAATGTCCCCCTCCGCCACATCAATCTTACCAACAATTAGCTGTAAACAATGTGAGCAGGCATTTGGAAGGGAATAGACTGCTCCAGAAAAGACAGACATCCCAACCCCAGATCAAAGCTCTGAAGCTTCTCGTGCATTGTCATCAACTACACTTCACCACAAACGGCCTAAAGGCATTTAGGAATTGTGAGGTTCGCATCCCAAGCTTGAGGTCGACTTCCCCCCCACCCAGCCAGAAGAAATCCTCATCCAACTTGGTGATAGCTTCATCTATGATAACCTGAGGAGGAAACTCTTTCTATCAGGTACTTTGCTGACTTTGTACGCTCACTCATAGGAACGATATTTTGAGCACGACTACAAAGTAACCTATCAAAGCAGAAACCAGACAGTGCGTTTTCTCCACACCCACAGTTGAGTTCAAACCATATATTTATCTATTGGCTATGGCTACCATTCATTTAAATTACGCAACAGGGGTAGGACTGCAAAAGCTCAAGGTATTGGGTACAGACTGCCTATTGATGCACCTAATAGCACAATACACATTTATCTTATAAATAGCTCATTTTTAATTAAAACCTCAAAAGTATATTCACAATGTACATCCTTCAATAGCTGTTAACAAGAAAATTAAGTTACCGGTATGTTTGTTTCCATTCCAATGCATGTGACACCGTTGTGTACAAAGCCAGTAAGCTTGTGTGACTCGTCTTCTGGTGCCAGCCTCACTGCATTAAACAAAAGTAATCAGCAATGCTGCTTTAAGGTGACACAGGAAGTAGCATGTTGTATATCTTCAGAATTGAGATACATAACGTCAATGCATTCTATTTTAGTGAAGCCTAAATTTCTGAGGGAAGGAAAAGAAAATAAGCATTATCTGGACTACAGATGTCAAAACAACCTCAATGGGGCACCGTAAGAAATATCAGAAACGATAACTAAAAGGAAAATTATCAGTGTGTTGTAAAGAATCTTACTGTTAAATCTCTTTTTGGGAATTTGCTTCTCATTTAGTTCATAGAGGAAGTTCTTGATGTTTTCCGCATTAAGCCGTGCCATGTACTGCAAGGATATATGTTTTCTCAACAAATATAGAGTGAACTAAATTTGAGAACAATGCAATGACATCTTAAAGCTTACCTGAACGACAACAACATAGTATTTAGAATTCTTTGGATTGCTGCAGTCAACAACATCCGCAGCAGCTTGGGTGTTTACCTAGGAAAGGATGGGTATATCTCAACATCATAGCTAAGTTTAAAGATTATTCACGGATTCAATGCGTGAACAGGAAACTTAAGTTCTATACTTCCCTCCCTAAGAAGCAAAACGTTACCGGTCCATCCTAATACAAAAGAGGACTTTGTGCCAAAGCGTTTCTAGTTTCCTACACTAGTTAAAGCTGACAGGCAGTGAACTTTGTTGAGGTTGCATATCTGGATCCCAAATACGTGAATATATACAATTAAAATCATATCGCAACTCAAGATTTCATTTATTATGATGCATAAATATTTAAGGGGGCAAAAGCTATGAAAGAATCCAGCAAAGCGCAACCAACTTGATTCATCTGTCAACAATGAGTCTTAGATAAGAGAAAGTCGCCAAAAACTATGTGGAAAATACTTCCTCCTTGAATATAAAAAATTAACAACAAAATTATTTTTTAAAGTTTCCGTAACATAAAACTAGGCCGTCCAAGGAATCGTTGTCAAAAAAATATCAAACAACGTCTTTTCTAAAAATAAAGAGGTAATACCATGAAGTAGTTCCCATACAAAATTCAGTGGCATAATAGACAATGCTAGTTTTTGAAAAAAACATCTAGTAATTAGCTTCTAAACAAGAAATGACAACACATTTTACTCCTTCATTCTGAAATTTTTGATGCCGTCAAGCTCCAATTTGAGCTAAACGGTGACAACAAAAAAAAAAAGAAAGGAAAACTATGTCCTTTGTCAAATCTCAACACAAATTAGCCCACATCTTCACCAAAATATGCACAACATACATTACTTCCCATCAGCAATATAATCACGAAAAGCAGAAGCCTCTTTTCTGGTATTGCACAACAGAAGACCATTTTTCCACTTCCATGACCATAAGTTTGCCAGTAAGCACTTTCCAACTTGCAACACCACACCAGCAATAGTACGAGTCAAGAAATATACACGACCACAAACTAGTTGAAGCAGTTGTGCCCATAACACTAGACCATACGACAGACTCGAAACAACTATTTGAAACCCAGATAGTAGTTCTTGTTCATAGCCAATGACAACATTTCTCATCAATAATTTACCCTGTGTACGGTACTAGCATAATAGCATGTCAATCTGCACCATATACTCGAAACCGCAGCAATTATTCTACATATTAACAAAAGGAGCGCTTGCCCTACATATCGGTACAATCATATAGGGAGGACATGTTATACAAACAAACTATAGAACATAACAACAGTCTTTTGCTCGTATGATAAACAAAAAGGGTGTTTCTTGTATAGTGTTAATGCTGTAAGTATCCGATATTGCAAGCATTTTTCTGTCCACAAACATATCGCACTTAACAATCCAAAAGCAAATAGTTAGGACGTTATTTCAGTATACCACATACTACTAACCACCTATGCTACTCAGGATCAACGAAAAACATACGCACCAATCATTCGACACAATGCCGCATCAATCTAACTATGGCCAACCTACTGCGGTTATGCAGCCAAAATGTTCGACGAAACGCTCGAATGGAAATGCAAAGAAACAGCCCGTACCATGACGATGCTCTTACAGAGCTGGGCGACCGAGTCCGCGCGGAGGAGGCCGCGGCGCTCCTCAAGGGGGCGGTCGTAGTAGTCCGCCGGGACGCGCCGGAAGGCGAAATCGCGCACGCCGCGCTCGGCCAGGATGGCAGAGAGCCGCGCCTCAGTGGACCCCGCGTTGGCCTCGCCGTCCGAAATGGAGAGCGCTCCGAGGCGGCGCTGCTGGACGGCGAGCTCGAGGTCGGCTATCCGGCTGAGTATGCGGAGCTGCCGCGCCGCCGCGGCGCCCATTCTCTCCAGTAGCGTCGTCGGAGGCGAGTCTCGTTGTCTCGCTGTGGTAGGCAGAGGTTCGTGGCAGAATGGGCTAATGGCTGCTGTATATCACGACAGTAGCCCATACATCAAGGCTACATGGGCCCAAATAAGAAGGCTTGGTCCAATATAAAATCGGTCCAAATTCTGGTACACAGCCAAGGTTTGTGAACTTTGCTCAAACAAAAAAAAAAAAAACCAAGGTTTGTGAACTCAAAGGGAAAAAAAAACAAGTTTTGTGAACCCGCCGGAAGGCAGATGTATCTTTGTTTCCCCCAGTAACCCAGTTGAATAAAGATGCAGTTGGCTTGCTAAAAAAAATTAAAAAACAAATGGTGTAAATTCTAAACTTTTTTTTCCACGCGACTACAGTCTATAGTGCTGACGCATATACACCTTTTTTGCGAGATGACGCAAGTATCACGTCCACGAATACCAAGATTTGAACATGAGAGGCAATTGCCTATGGAGAAATTATCATGTGATCAAACAAAAGCTTTAATGTTGACATCTTTTATGGACGGTATTTTACTATCTACTCCCCTTATCGTTAGTTCATGTCTCCGCATTGACAGAGCTTCCTCAAGACCTATGGGGGCCTTGGCCCCCTAGCTAGTCTCCCCTAACAAACAGGAAGATTAAGTCAAATCATTGAATAATCTCTAATATTTCCATATAACTCATTTGCTATTTGCGTTTGGTCAATTCAAGCTTTGATTGGAAGCTTTGTCACTATGCCACGCACTGGTACAAACCTGAACTCTTGCGAATGAGAAGGATAAATCTCCACCTAAACAAAAGTGAGAAACCAGGATTCATCATATTATAAGCAGAAAAAAAAAAACTTCAAACGAAGCCTTTATTTTTGCTTCTCTGATCAACACTCCCACAGCTGCTGGATCAAGAGAGTCGCTTCTCAGTGATGTAAAGCCTGGTATGAAATGCTGACCACGCATGTTGCATGGCCCGATCGGCACGTCGTTGCTGAGTTTTGCGGTGCTAGTCTACTCTGACCTCCGCATCGGCACTGCGCGCGGCCGTGCGTAGCGGCCCGAGCGGGCGGGCACGACGACATGCATGCACGGCAGCACGACTGACGGACGGACCAAACCCAGCTAGCTAGTCTCCGGCTGGTAAGAAATATCTGGCCGGGCCATATGAGCCACCGCCCGCGCGTGGACGAGGAGGCAGTGTTTGAGGTACCGGCCCGGCGGGGCCGAGCCAGTCACGGGCGCAAGAGTGAACGGCTAAAACCACAGGGCTGCTTGCTGAGCACCACCACCCGCGAGGCTAGCTGGGGCTGTCTGTGGCTCTGAGCACCAGACCGAAGCATATGGACCGCGCGTGCCGCATGGCCACAAACGTTGGCAGGTGAATCTTTCTCCTCGCGCTCGCTCGATCACGCATGGCCACGGCGCCCGGCACGACGGCCCCGCGCCTCCCTACGCGATCACGGGCTGCGAATCCTGCGCATCTGCAGGAGCTCCTACCTATTATTGGCTGACAAGAGTAGGGTCCAGGCACACTGGCGCTGATACGACGTACGCTGTGCGAGTTGTGTTTACGTGAGCTGATCCGGTCCTCTGTGCGACTGCGCGCCGGCGCGCGATCCCGCCAGCGCCAGCCTTCGCCTCATTGCCAGAGGTCCCTCGGCTAGAGGTTGGCGCAGTGCATGCATGGGTAATATGGGTCACCTCTGGCTTGTCGCATGTTCTGAAGTTCGTCATGCATCCCGTGACTGCTTCTAGCGAGTTCGCGCTTCCCAGCGTTAACCGTGACCATTTTACGCACGTCGCACGCACCAGTATCCATCACAAACTGATGGCAGGAGCTCTGCCTTTTCATTAGGTAGGAATAAAAATTGGTGAGAAAGTGCACAGTACATGGCGCCAGCATGATATCAAATTTGCCGTCCCGCTTTCTTGCAAATAAAGGACATAATTTTTAATCGTGCCTCCAAACTTAACATTGCTTATAAGTTTGTCTAATTACATCAATTCTGACAGCATAACTACGAAAATAGGAAGTCTAAATATTGTATGAAACTAGCGGGAATTCCCTTAAAATTGAATTCAATAGTATGTGCCGAGTTATATCATAGAGTTTGAATCTTGATTTCAGCGCATGGCTTATAAGATGAAGTGGAGGAAGTGTGAGTTTTGTTAGATTCTTCCTTTTATTTAAAAACTCGACCTGCCGGGGGAAGAACCGCCCCCGACGGCATTGCATTAAGAAGAAGAGCCTTCTCACGCAGGCCGAGAAAACCCCCGAACCCCCTCCCCATCCGTACACAGGGACTCAGCTGGCCGTTGTGAGCTGCGGCGCGAGTCTTAACCATGTGCTTTGGACTGGGGAGGACGAGGGGATTTTTTTCGCCGCGCTACAGTACCGCTACAGTACCGCGCGCTTGGGTGCCGCAGCATGGGTTCGAACCCGGGGCGACAGGGGGCAACGCCCCTGGAGCACCTCGCTCTAGCCACTCGGGTCGCCCAGCGCAGGCATTCTTCCTTTTATTTGACCGGACACTAATATAACACTGACATATAGTGAATATTTGTTTGCAAACTTAAATGTTGAATAGCAATACTGAATAGTACCATAACTTATTTTTAGAGCAGGGATTATTACCTTAATGTATGACTTTCAAAGAAGCATCACACACAGCTAATTAAAATAAATTAACATTCAGTTTCTTGCTTGCAGCATGCACAATCAAGTAATCAACCACAAGCAATTACACAACACAATGCATACCACACAACATCTAAAAGAGCATTGCAAATTTGACGCCGTTTCTAGCTCGGACCTTGGAGAGAACAAAGAAAAAAAAGGATACACACACGCAAGGCTGGCTCTCACGCTTTATATCGATCTGAAGCGGCCTCGATTCAGAATTGGCGGAATTGAAAAATCAAAAAAAAAAAGAGGAAGAAAAAAAGTGGGAGAAAACAAACACGCATGCATGCAGCATGCACCCACGAACGAACGCTGTATCCATCATGTGTGTGCGTGCTGCATGCATGCAACGCAAGTACGTGACTGCAGGCCACGCAGCCATCAAGCACAAATGAAACCATCGGGCAGGTTCTTGCCACAGTAGTTGACAATGAGGCTGAGCTTGACAGGGATGTCGAGGGTGATGCCGAGCACGTTGGCCTTGATGGCGGTGCAGAGGCAGACGGCGGCTTCAAGGTCGGCGAGGCCGCCGAGGATGCTGCAGCACGGCTCCGCGGGCGGGTGGCCGACCTCGGCGCTGACGAGGCCAAGCACGTTGGCGCACACGCCGAGCTTGAGCGCGTTCTTGGGACACTTGCCGCCGTAGGACGGCGACGGCGGGGTCGGAGTTACTGGAGTTGGTGGCGTCGGGCAAGAGTGGCCGCAGGCTTTGGCCACCGTGACGAGGAGCAGGTTGAGGGCGACGAGGAGGAAGGCCTTGGATGCCATGCATGGCGGCTGCTGATGAAAAACCCAGCGGTACGACGGCAGGGCTTGGAGAGTACTAGTGCAACTGGCTGGGAATAAGGTCAGTGAAGCGTGTTCGTGGGTATTTATAGCGGAGACAGTGCCCGGGAAAGCCCTAGCTGCTTCATTGTTATTGCTCCTGCCATCCAGTTACTGCCGGATCACCACCTCAAACACGAACAAAAGTACAATGCCACGCGTCGATGCTTGGTTCAAAACTTTCCTGCCGCATTTGGGAAAATGACAAAATTCAATGATTCAAAATGTAATGCGGTTTACGCGTCCAGTGGGGTGGTTTTATAGGGAACAACAAGATCTGTTCTCACACATTTTCCTCTTAAAGCATGAATCTTAAAGTGCCATTTGATAGATCAAGGAGTCTGGTTCATTTTTTTTATGGGATGCACACTACATGACCCCTTTATCTACAAATATTAGGATTTCTGGGTTTGACCAAATTCAATTTTCTAACTTTGACCAAATTTAATTAGAATGCCTTGTGGCTTATATATATTATGGAGGTAGTAATTATGCAATATACTATCTCTTGTAGCTGGATGCTTTAATTTCTAACATCACTACAAGATTTCTAATCTTTCCCAACCATTTTCTTGTAATGGCCAACAGTTTATGGTTATTCTCAACATATCTTCTAAAACTGTTGAGAATGAGTTTGTTGGTAAATTACGAAAACTGTCGGGAAAGATACAATTTATATTAGGAAAACTGTTGACCGCTAAAAAAATACACTAGAGTGTTAAGAACTGCCGGCCACTTCAAAGAAAACTGTCGGGAAAGATTGGAAATCTTGTAGTGTATGTTGCCCTCGGAGTTATTACTCTACTCCATCTAGCTAGAGTTCCGGTGGTAATTCAGGAGTGGAGCCTGTTAGAATATATGGATATATGGGCCCATATATAATATATATTCTCATTAAATCTCAAAGGCTATGATCTCTATTAGTACCATATTGCTAATGGAAGTAGATGTGTGTGTGTGTGGGGGGGGGGGGGGGGGGGGGGGGGGGGTTCCCCTCATATATACCTATGGACCCTTTTACACGAAACACAAGAGAAATAGTCTAATATCTGGAGGAGCCCTAATATTGGGAATCTTTCAAGAGTTAGCCTATATCCTAGGGTTTGCTCTTTCCACCTGTTGCGCCACCACACGTAGTCTACTCCATCCCGATCGTCAGCGTGCACCGGCGGACGGGAGAGCAGGTCTCCGAAACCATCGTCCTCTGAGCTCCTGCACCGGGAGAGGGCGAATAAGGTTTTTGAGAAGCGCTCTGCGCGACTGCTCGATCGCTTCCACCACGGCTCGTCTTCCTCCTCGGTCGCGTGCGAGAGTTGCTGCTCGTCGTCGTCAACGTCTACATCGTCGTCCCGCTACGGCTTCCACTACTCCGCTGGATCAACAGTACGTGTTCTATAAAACCATGTCTCCCCTATTTGCCTATCTGATCCATGCTTGTACGGTAGTACTGTGAAGTATGGTAGATCTTGCTCTGTTTACTATGGTTATAGACTTGTCTAGATCTTGCGTAGACTTGTCTAGTTTAATCTGTAATCTGTTCATCATGTTTATGATTTATTTCGGTATTAAATTAAACTTAAAAATGCTCATATATCCAACAGAGCCAGGGCTTGCTAGAGTCCCCGACAACTCGCTGCAAGTCAGGGAGGAATTACTGTGTTGCACCCGTTGCTGACCGTGGACCGCAATGGTGCCAACCCCAGATGACCCCAACGCCCTTCTGGCCTGGCTTCACCATTGTGGTGGATATCTTTCTTTTTAGCTTATCTTCTTTTCAGTTTATGAAATGGAGGTGGGAATTGGGGGATAATAATCTTGGTATGAAAAAATATGAACCGCACGAGCATATATATACATGCTATTATTCACGTTATATATGAGTTCTGGGTAGGACTTGAGGACTCAGGTGGAAGAGCTAGGCCGGCGGTCATTGAAGGTCGAAGGGACAGGGACCGCGATAGTGGTAGCTCTGCAAGGCAGGGGAACCGTGCATGTGGATGTAAACGTAGCTAGGCCATGGACTCATGGTCATGGACAGTGAAGGATTTTTGTCGAGTTGGCAAGCCAGAGTGGCAGCGACAAGGCTCCAATAGGACGGCTCGGCAGCTTGCGCAGCTAGCTCGTGGGCCGGGAGAGCTCAATGCTGTGCTGCCAAACTGCCAATATCTCTCTCTGCCCCTGACCGGCTGACCCGGCAGATGCAGGAGGCATCAACGTCGTCACCTTGCTGGGTCCCTGGAGAGAGTTGAGACATCTGTTGGGGCGAGCGGTCCGCGAGAGGTAGCTAGCGCGAGCTGCTGATTGCACAGGCCCCGCAGCTCATGAAACCGCCATGTAATGTTTGGTCGATCTCGTCGATGACCTGTTCCTAACAACGTGTACTTGCCATTATTTTTTCCTCATTTTGTGACAATGTTAAGGCCACCAAACCATACAACGACGATGAGGAATTAGCTTGTAATTAACAACTACGTACCATTGGAATTTGGAAACATGTATGCACGTACACATTGAAGAATACCATCAGTTGGTGATGACGTTAGAGACTAATTAATCATGCGGCTTATAGAAAGTCTCCTTTCTTGCTTAGCGCTGGCATCCCTACAACGCACAATTGCGCGAGTGCGCGCCCGGCTGGACTGGTTAGGCGAGGGAGACGCCAATACAGGGTTCTTCCATGCACACGCTAGTCGAAGAGGAGGCCGTTGCATGGAAGAGGGCTGGCGCAAAGAGGCTTGCGGAGCTGATGCCGTAGAGTGTCTAGTTGCGTTTGAGGAGGGGTGTTTTTAATGTAACGGGCGCGAACGGAATGCTTCATCGGTTGCCTGCTGGTCAGGCTATGTAATTGCACTAATCTTCTCCTTAATGAAATGACACGCAGCTCTCCTGCGTGTTTGAGAAAAAAAGAAAGTCTCCTTTCTGGAACCTTCCAACGTAGGGTTGATGCCAGATTGTCGGATCGTCTGTTCTTTTATCCCTAGTTGCCGATAGCAACAAAGTCTCGTGACAGTGTGCATCATTGCGGGGCTAACACAAAAAGTGGTACTGGCGTCGTATACATATAGGACACGCGGTTATTGTTGAGCAGATTTTTTTCTCTTATACGTGTGGCTAATATCGATTCTTTCACGCTGGACCGTGGGGCCTGAGGATATGTCAACTGTCTCCGTGTCCTCGAGATGCACTTGTTCGTGGTCATGGGGTCCTGTAACGGATACTACTGCATAGGGTTGTGAATGCATTGTGCGCTTGACGAGTTTCTCCTTTGCCCCAGTCTCTTTGCATTGCAACAGAACAAAAGTCCGCTCACAGCACATGTTTACTGTAATTATAGTCAATCTCGAAATCAATTGAGGCTCTTCTCACCCCTCACACATCAAACCAATGAACTCTTTTCATCTTCCTCCTTCTATCGTGGCACACCTCCTCAAGTGAAGATCATCATTCATGTCCACCATAGTGCACAATTATTAATGAGAACGTATCAGGTGGAAACCAACCTCTCCGTGCAAACTATGGAAACTTCAATCTAAGCCACATGATGTTGATCCAAGGGGGCGCTTTTGCAAATCACCCCTCCCACCTCCCCAAATCACCCCTCCCACCTCCCCTGAGCACCCCCTTTGGATCAACATCGTGTGGCTCAGATTGAAGTTTCTATGGTTTGCATGGAGAGGTTAGTTTCCACCAGATACGTTCCCATTATTAATTGCTCATCACCGGTTACTTTGCGCCCATGTCTTTTGGTCACCCCTTTCGACAAGCAAACAAGGCGCACGGGTAACCAACCAGACATAACAACTTCCATTCGTGTAACATCATCATCACCTATTCACCTCCAATTCCGTAAGGTCGGTCCATAAATCCATCCACACAAAATCCTGAAAACAGATATTATTTCAAGTTTCCAGATTTACCCACAAAGTTGTAGAACGAAGCATGTTCGTTGCAGATTGCCCTCGGATTAGTTTTTTTTTTTTGGCGATTACCAAAAATATACTTAGCTGCTGGCAGCTGCTATATATGATTGGTTGTATATCCTTGGTACACACGATCTTAATTAACGCAGCTTTAAGGGTAAATGGTATTGGAATCAAGGTGATGAAAAATGAGGGGAAGAATATTTCTCCAAAAAAAAAAAGTTTCATCGATGAGATGTTTATTGGGCTTGCGCTCACCACAATTCTGTCAAATGCTCAATCAATCATCGAATATAATTGGGTTCTTGCGCTGGAGCAATAAGGACAAAAAATAAAGACTTTTATAAGCTGCAAACCACGCTATATATATATATATTAAAACTTTGCACCAACACACAGAAGTAGGGAGCACCGGTCATACATGTACAACAAATAACGCACAGGGAGTGACACAAAGAAAATCCAAATCAGATGCAAACTGCCCGACGACCGGGCATGCATGCATGCACACTAGTCGGCACGAAGCAACCACACGTACGCAGGAAGCAAAGCAAGCAAGCAAACCATCGATCATAACCGTCCATCAAACGGAAAACGAAAAGACGTCTCACGTACGTGCTCGATCCCATGCATGCAGGAGATCTACACGTACGTACGTATACGTTCGTCGAGCACGCAAGAGATGTGCGCCGCTGCTTAGATCTCAATCAGCACTTGAAGCCGGTGGGCTCGGTCTTGCCGCAGTAGTTGAGGATGAGGCTGAGGTCGACGGGGATGTCGAGATTGATACCGAGCACGTTGGCCTTGATGGCGGTGCAGAGGCAGACGGCGGCCTCGAGGTCGACGAGCCCCTCCAGGAGCGAGCAGCACGGCAGCGCCGGGGGACCGCCCACCTTGACCTTGACGAGGCCCAGCACGTCGGCGCACACGCCCAGCTTCAGCGCGTCGCGGGGGCACTTGCCGGACGACGCCGGCGTCGGCGTCGGCGTCACGGGGGTCGGCGTCGATGGGGTCGGGCAGTAGGACGAGCCGCAGGCGTTGGCCACGCCCAGCACCACCAGGTTGAGGGTCAGGAACAGCGCGAATGTCTTGGAAGCCATTGCTCACAACTCACAAGTCAGCTGTAGGCCTGTACGTAGCTAAGAGGTGGGGTGTTTACCTAAAGCTCTGATTAGCCTGCTGCTTGTGATGGCTTGGTCACGGTGTTAGCGGGAGTACTTATAGTCAAACACCAGGATTAGTTAGTGGGTGCAATAGCGGTCATGTGAACTCTGCCATCATCGAGAGCCTACCCTGGAATAATTTGAAGAAGGAATATTTTGCTGTACGGCTCTTATGACTTCGCAAATCGCCAAGATAAAGGCTCAGTGGATGCCACACATCGAGGCTTGTTCCCATCTGATCATTGTACGTTATTTTAGCTTAGATGTTGGCGTTTCGGGCGGTGAGTACCGTGTGCATGTGGCGGATCATTAGAGGTCAAACGACAAATGGGGTATAAAAAGTCTGATGGGCTGTGAGGCTGTGATGACTCCCTCCGTTCCAGAATGCTTGCTCCGGTTTTAAATTGTTGACGTTCGATTAGTTTTTAGTTACGTTTGACCATTTGTCTTATTTAAAATATTTAAAAATTTATCATAGATTTTGTTATGATTAGTTTCATCACTAAAAGAAATTAAAATATAACTTATAGTTTTGCATATTTGAGTTACTATTTTGAATAAGACGAACGGTCAAACGAAACTCAAAAATAGTCAAACGTCTGTGGAGGCCTACCAACTTCGAGCCACTGGGTAGTGACACAAAATTGACGTGCCGCTAGTCTGCTAACGAGTCTCACTGACAACAGCCCACAGGTCCTGGCCTTAACGAATCCGCTGGCTTGAAGGCCCAATGGGGAAACGGCTCGTGCCGACGGGTCTCGTCTATCAAACAGCTCTCTCTCTCTCTCTCTCTCCAGATTCTACGTTTTGCTTACTCCCTCCGGTTTTAAATTGGTGACATTTGGTTATTTTTTAGTTTTGTTTGACTGTTCGTCTTATTCAAAGTATTAGCTTAAATATGTAAAATTATAAGTTATATTTCAATTTCCTTTAGTGATGAAACTAATCATAACAAAATCTATGGTAATTTTTAAAATATTTTGAATAAGACGAATGGTCAAACATAACTCAAAAATAGTCAAACATCAACAATTTAAAACCGGATGGAGTAGTTTGCAACCGTTGAACTGTGTAACCCCTACCTCTTGAATGAAGAGATTACAGATTTATTGCAGTTTTATTAAAAGTTTAAAACATGCCTGCTCAGTTTATATTTTTTTCTCATTTTTAAATGTGATTTATTGCAGTTTTATTAAAAGTTTAAAACATGCCTGCTCGGTTTATATTTTTTTCTCATTTTTAAATGTGTTTTTTTACGTGAATTGGTTGATAAAAGAAGTGATTTGCCAGGGTCAGTCAATTGAACAGCGCCCCGCCTGCAACTTCAGTGGAAGGGAAACTGGAAAGCAACTTGACGCCATGGCAGTAGCATCAAAGAAAGGAAGCAATTCCTGTATAACAAGTGACAAACTGACAATATCCAACACGCCCTATACCATTTTCGAATAAGGAGCTCTCTGTATATTTCAAAACTGAAGATCTGTTATATGTATGGACATTTCAGACCCAAACGACCTATCTGTATTGCATACTAATACTATCTGTCTATCTCTATTTGTACTAAAAGGAACAAATGAATGAAAGATAGAGCCGTGCCGCAAAATATGATGTGCGCGCACGTTGCTGCTGTTTGCTGCTAAGCTTTGCTTCCCAACATCAAATACCCAACAATTACGGATAGCAAGAAGACAAGCAGCACAAACACGGCCGAGAAACCCACAGGCGACGGCACTTTTTTCCGGAGCAGTACCTGAAACGAAGCAACTTGGACTAGTCAGAGATCGCAAACCATATAGCTAGAACAGCAAACAGAGTGATTTCTGGTCATAATTACTGTTTGAAAAGGTAAACAGGCTGCAGAAAGGGCTGAGGCCTTGACTTCTTTTGTAGATCTTTCGGTTCCCAAACCCACAAAGTTTTCTTTTCTACTACTACTACTACTATTTTGTAACATAATTTACCCAGCTACTACCTCCTATTTTTAAATGTTGACGTCTGGACATCAATCTCAAGCCAAAATTTGAACTGCCTATGTTGTCCGGACGACAACAGATAGAAAATGGAGGTACTACTAGCACTCATCAGGATGATAAATAATACCTGTCTCATTCATTTTACATATTTAAATGCATGTTTGTGAATCACCAAATAAGTATACTATCCAATATAAATATAATAACAACCAACTCACAAAAGCTACCAGCACATAATCATAAGGTCTTGGTTATGGAAAAGTAATGTAAATACGATGCCCCTAAATTAATGCCATTAATCTCTTATTTTGATTTTCAGAATAGTCATCAGAAGAGAAGTCCTACCAGTTCTTCCTGGAGCTTCTGGTTTTCATGAGCATATCTACTTTCCTCGTCTTCTGACTTGGATATCACAGGAACACCCTTAAGAACCAAAAAACGTGAATCATGTAAGAAGTGGCCTTGTAAAATTTAGGATAGTACAAATATTCTGAGCCTTTAACATCCTGGACTAACATTGACGATAGTTATTGTAGAAGTAATGGGAGTATACAATGAGCAGGAATCAAGTTTCACATATCAAAGAAAATGGCGTACTATCTACTACTCGTCAATTGGTTACGCTCTGTATATTGAAATCATAACTAGAGCTCAACTTCATCCATCGAGCATGGTCTTTCGTCATGATAGAATTTGACGAAAGTAAAATTTACTCAGTCAAGCAGTATTGTATCACAAACAGAAAGAATCATCAAGGATTATATGGTGCGGTCTTTCCATGAGCAACAGACTTCACATCTAACATTTTCAGATGATGCAATGTATTGATCAGCATATGTTTTAAGTGCTTATTAGCAGGCATATTCCGTCAACCTTATTAGACAACAGAAGGCAATGATATTTAGTGGAACTAGGAGCCACCTCATCATGCGAATACTGTGATTCAGATGTATATCCATGCTTTGAGGCCTAAAAGCAATGGAGGGTACCAATCGATCAATCATCACTAGGAACCAGTATGGCGTCTTGCTTACAGCATTAAGCAGTAACGCTAGTACTTACAGCATTGGACGTGGATGGCCTTTCCACTTCATGGTCCACATCTGAATCAAGGGATTCGTTATCCTCCTCTGCTTCCTCAGGAACAGGGGATGGAGGATTTGCAGGGATGTAGATCACCCTCAGCTTGAACTCCTCAACAACCTTGCCTGCCGCTTTTCTGAACTACAAAGAAAAAAAAAATTTACATTACAACTGTACAAAACATTTCTGAAACTGCAGTGCTGCAAGAATTTACCATGTCAGGGACAATATCCGTCTGCTTCGTTTCGTCGTCCACTACGACGCTCTGAACGAGAAACCTGTCTTTGCAGTGGTAATCCTGGGGGATCTCCTTCTGCGCTCGCATCGTAACTGCATGAATTTCACCGAGCAACAACAACAGGCCGTGAGGAGGATGCCTGAAGAACTGAGAACTGCAAAGCAGATACCGCGATCAGACTGCAGACGCACCTACAATACCGCACGATCTTCCGGGCGGCACAATGCCAGAGGCAGGCCGCACCGCGTACTTATTTGGGCTCGTCGTCTTCACCTGCAGATTGGGCGGAACGCAGGAAATCGATCTTATCGCCCGATTTATATGCACAAGATTGCATCTTTCACCCAACCAAAAAAAAAAAAAAAACAAAAGTCGGCGAATTTCACACCTTGAAGGCCACGCGCTGATTGGTCTTGTTGAAGAGCTCCATACAACAAGAATTCTGCTTCCTAAGCTCGACTGTCCAGGGTATCATCGAACACAGCAACGATCCGATCAGTCAGATGCACAGAAATCAAGGATCAAAAACAGCAAGCAATTAGGTCTGGGTCGAAAAACACTTACATGGCATCTTCAGTTCGGAAGGGTAGACTCGAAGCAGCGCGTTACTCATGGCTGCGATCGACGATCAAGAAACCAGAACCAAATTCACCAGTGCTCTTCCTCCTCCCGCTTGCGAGAACCAAGAACCCTGAAAAGATCAGAGACTGGGGCCCAGGTCCGGCGTTTTATGCTCCGGGAAGCAAAGTATCGGCGCGAGAGAGACAAAGGCTATGCAAAGCTTATGATTAATTGGGGGAAGAAGAAGCGAATTGGACGGGCTCGGAGTCCGGAGGAGGGTGGAGTTTGGGTTGGCATAAACTAAGGTTTAGGCTACGTAATCATTGGCTGCCGGGGGACCTTGAGGCCTTCTCGTCGTGCTAATCTGGACTCCTACCATCCCTCCTTCGCGTTTTTAATCCGATTCGCGCGTCGGTCGGCGAGTGGTTGGATTCGGGGCAACCGCCGCGGAAGTGAAGCGCCAGTCGGGATCGGCTGGATTGCGCCGCCCACGCTGGCAGCGGCAGGGGGCTGGGGCAACTAGTAACATGTACCTTGTCCTTTTCCCTTTTATACGGAAAACGAGGAGTCCAGGACCAGAACATGAAGGCCTTCTGCCCTGAACCGTATAGATTGCAAATCAGAGTATACTCCTAGATATTGCATTCTCATCGACAGTGCTTGACCATTCATTTCACAACCAGTAATCATATGGAAGACTTTCACATACTAGACGTTGCTGGATTAATTTACCCATAGATTACACAGCCCACGAGTCATGAGCTGCTAAGCCGTTGTCAGAGAGTTGAATCAGAGGGCGGAAACGAGTTCCTTCATCAGTTTTGCCGTTCCAGCCCCCACTTTGTCACGGTATGTCACGAACTCACGATCCACCAGGAACAAAGGTACCAGCTGACGAACTCACGATCCACCAGACCTCTTGCAGCAGAGTGCATATGCATCCTACATCTGCATTCAGTTCTCACGTCCAGCTCAGCTCTGACAGACTTCAACCGAGAATCTTGACTTTGCCACATCGGTTGCTTTCTTCAGCAACTTCAAAAGCAGCAGGCGCCTGGTATTGGCTTACTTCCTGTATGATCATCTTCACTTTTGCTGATGGTGTGGTGGTTCTGCACTGATCTACTTAATCAGTCAGGAAATGTTCCACTTAGGGAGTAGATGAGAAGGGTTGACTTGACAGATAAAATCAATTAACAACGAGCCTTTACTTGCTGTATCTAAATGCAAACATATTATGCGTAGCATCTAAGACTTGACACCTAACTAATGATGCTAAAAGTGTTGTCAATGCAGAATAATTGGCAAGATCATAATTCACAAGAGCTTTCTGCAAGGTTTTTCACCATATCACCTGGAATAAGTGGAATCGACCAACACAGTAGTTGGAAAGTTTGTGATCCACCTGGTACCTGCTGCTAGCACATCATTGAAAAAAACAGCATACATGTCAGTAGATGAATACTGCATGTTCCCAATTGCGTCATCCCAAGTGAAAACATTCTAAAACAAAGAATTGATTCCTTCTGGCGAGAAATTAAGTTCATTCCTCCTCATTCTCGAATTCCCGATTCCCAAATTTGACTTGCTTGCCAAAATTGCAGCTTGGCAGCAACAATGCTAGTATCTCGCAGAACAAATAATAGTCCATGAACAAAGCATTAGCATACAAGAAAGCTGCTATGAGAGCACAAGAATGCCAGGAACAAGGAGCTGAGCCAGGCCTCAAACACGCCGAGGCAAGCCCCAGCTACGATGTCGAGGACGTAGTGCCGGCCAAGGAGCACCCTCGACGCCGACGTCGCGGCCGCCCAGAGGAAGAGCGCCTTGCGGTGTTGCAGCCCGCCGGCACTGCCTCCAAGGAAGGCGGCGACGAGGAAGGCGCGGGAGGAGTGGCCGCTGGGGAAGGACCAGTGGTCGGCGGCCACGGCGACGTACATGTCCGCGGCGTTGTAGGCCGGGCGCGGGCGGCGGACGACGACCTTGACGAGCCCGACGAGGATGAGGTCGAGCACGAGGCCGGCGACGAGGCCGACGAGGAGCGGGGAGATCTGACCGGACGAGGCGGGGTTGGCGGAGAGGAGGAGGAGGGAGATGGGGACGGGGAGCCAGATGCGGCCGTCGCCGGCGACCTCGAGCGCCTTGAGGAGGAGGCGCGGTACCGGTAGGAAGAGCGCGTGGAGGCGGAGGGATACTGCGGCATCGAGGGCCCCGAGGCCGCTGAAGTGGGCGGGCTTCACAGGCGCCGGCGCCGGGGCGCGTGCGGAGGCCATGCGCGCCGGCAGCGATGGGCGACGGGGGCGAGGGATCGGGGATTGGCCGAGGACGCGGAGGGATGCGGATCCGAGTGATGATGCGTCTTCTTCCTTTTCGGTTGGTTGGGCCTTCTTTGATTTTTTTTGTATTTTGGGCCTTCTGTTCGCTCGGATGTTGGGCCCCAAATGTCCTCAGCTAAACGGGCTTGGTACGTATAACTCCTCTCAGATGACTGTTAGCGTCTCTTTTTTCTTTTTTTTTTTTTTTGCAAGGGGCCTGTTAGCGTCTCTGACAAAAATAAATACAGGAGGATGTTTCAGAGAAGTGATCAAATTTACCCAGAAGTGATCAAATTTACCCCATTTACACGTTTGCTAACCATATTCTGCCTGAATTAAGCATAACATTATCTGTTTCGAGGAAAAGTAAGCTTAAGATCTTGGGCAAAACGGCGGTACAGCACCGCATTTGCAAGACTGCAAGGAGCAGCAATTGTGCTCTGCTTGCCAGGATCAGGCAGGCATCCATCGGCCGCCGGACCGAGGCCCTCGTCTGGCTCCCAGCGAGAGCGTCGTCACGGCGTCGGGCGGTGTGCGCTGCAGGCCGCCTCCTGCGAGACATGGCCTTGAATGGGCCTTTGGCACGGTCGCGCACGCGCCGGCACAGAGCGCGTCGCAAAGGCGCGCCGGCGTGAATGTGAGATCAAGCAAAGGCTGGGCCGTAGTAACGCGCTGTCCCCTGCCCTTAAACGAACGAGTGATGATGCATCGGAAGTCCCACAGATGCTCTCAAAAAAAAAAAGTCCCACAGCTCCGTTCAAATCGGCCTGAGTATCTTACTGTCGGTGGCCTACGAATTCCAATGCCCAGTTGAGCTTTAAATCTGGCACCCATTTCTCGTTATTTCTGCCGATTGACTTCATTTGAAATTTAAACGTATGTACATGGTGCCGTGCAGTGCTGTACAACGGTACTATGTACATTTGAATTAAGCCTATGAATCGGGCGTGACCACGTCGCTTAACTGAACATTACCTACCTTCACATTCCATCACCATTCACCCGAATGATTCAAATGCTCGACTCGTGTGGATTCAAATGTCGCGTAGTGAAAAAATTCTACTCATGTTAAAAGGCGCAGGTGCGGCCATCCTGCTACGACGATAAAGATTGCCTTTTGGCACCGTACTTAGCGGCCTTTAGTTCAAAGCAGAAACGATAAGTTAGTACCATGCCATCGGCCATTGCCATGCGTGCTCCTGCGGTAACTGAGGACGTTCCTTTGTTGACGAGCATCCCAGTTGAACCACAAATCCCTCCGCATTTTCAGATGAACAGGTTCCGACAGGCCAATCAAACATTGATTAACGACTCTAATCAGCATATATTGGTCTTGCACGACACCACCATCCAGTACGTCCCGTTCCCGTCGCCTCCAAATTCCAGCCTAACCTGCCAAACTTCCTGCTCCCGGTCACGGCTGAACAAGTGCGCGCTCCGCTAGCCTAGCCGCCGCCTACAAGCAACGTTCCATCGCGCGGGCCGGGCGCACGCGATCGAGAAATGGACGAAACGAACGACGCATCAATCATGGAACCAGTAGACGACGACGTACGGCGACACGCGAGCAGTCAAGCGTGCGTGAGGTCACAAGAGCCGGCGAGCGCTGCCCCGTTGCCGTGTCCTGTGGATTCCGGAGCGCGCACGGCGATATCGTGGACGCGGACGACCTGAACCGCTTTGCCGCCGATAGCCTGATACATCCACCTACCTGACCCGAGCGCGCTGCCCGTGCGTGTGAGCATCCTTGGTCGATGACATGCAGAAACAGTTCCGCTTCACATGCCGCTTCCATGGCCTCCGCTTTTGAGCTGTCCGTCCGTCCTCCGCCCTCCACGCGCGCCGTGTCGTCATTCATGGATTGCTAGTTTATCGGGAGCTAGGAGGACGATGATGCATGCTTCCGAGTGCCAATCATTCCGGCTTAGTTTTGGTGTCACGGCCGTCCTGTGTTTTGGATAGCATTAGCTCTAGCGTGGAAAGGCACGAGGGATGAGACGAGTGCCGTGACGTGAGCGAGCGTACCGGTGGTGGTGTTACGCGTAACGTCATTTGGAGCTTCTGCTGTGCGAAGACAGAGGCGCATGTCCTGGTTTTCGTTTGCACCGGTCCGAAGGAGAATACAAAAGTAGTTGGAGCGTCACGAATGATTGCCTCTAAGCTGCCTCTTAGAATTGTTTATTGAAGAAAAAGAGGAGAGATAAGACAGCTAACTCTTCACCAAGAGGCAACCTCTAAGAAAAATAAGAAACTTAAACATAAACCCCACTCCTCTTTAATTCTTTGCAAGAGCTAACTGCTACCTCTTAGATGTCTCTACTATTGAGGACGCTTTTAAAGGCTTGGGCATGTGTTAGAACAAAAAAGATTAGTCACACAACTCGGGATTCACCATGATCACTGCAAAGCTACTGCTGTAACTGACGTGTAAATACAGTAAAATCCACATAGTGATTTCCCTCTGATCAACAGGCACCAGCTGATCTGCTCCATCACTGGCGGCTGCGCTACCTGGCCAGGCGCCAGCATAAGCAGCCACAGTCCGCAGCGGTATATCAGCCGAGCAGCAAGCGGAAGCAAACAATTGCCGAGCATAACAAGCAGCGCCAGGCTAGTTAAACCACAGCACCCTATATACGAACGTGTCGTCGGCTCCGAAGTCCGAACCAGTTGCTACACCACCCCAGCCGTCAAGACACAGCGACCACTGCGTGCATCTCTCCGGCCGCGTTATGCCGGAGAAGCCACCACCGGCGCCGCTCCGCCGCCGCCCGATGGCGGCGGGGAGCTGGGTCCGGTCCCTCCAGTGCAAGTCCACGGCCGCCGAAGATGTGGCTGCCCGAGGCGCGGCCGTTCCCAAGAAGCTCCGCCCGCTCCTCCCGCGCTCCGCCTGCGCGAGCACCGGCGACGCGCGCAAGAGCGTCGCGCCGTCGAAGCCCAAGCCTACGTCGAGCTCGGAGGTTTTGAGGAAGAAGTCGAGCTCGAAGCCGAGTCCCAACAAGCCGGGCAAGAAGACCTCTGTTCCGCCGTCGCCTCCTCCGGGCCCTCTCGGCCCGCTCCCGGCGCTCACCGAGCTCCCGGCGGGGCACTCGTCGCGGCAGGTGGTGGAGATCATCTTCCTCTCCTCGTGGTCTCCGTTCCCGCTCCCACCGCCTCCGCCGGGAGCGCCCACTGCCACCGCCGGCGGCGCGTTCCCGGGCGAGGTGGAGATGCTGTTCCGCGTGCACAACCCCGCGCGCGCCGTGGCGCGGTTCGAGGACTACCGCGCCGCGGTGCGCGCCCGAGCCGGCGGGGCGTCGCGCAGCGCCGCGGACGGCAACGAGATGATGCGCTTCTCCCCGGCGCCGCCGTACGGCTCGGCCGCTGCCGCGACCGGCGTCGGGGAGGACGCGATGCGCATCCGAACCTTCGACGGCAGCGGCGGCGCGCACGCCAGCGCGCGCGGGCCGGCGTCCGGCAGGCGGGCCATGTTCCTGTGCAGGGTCATCGCCGGCCGGGTGGCGGAGGCCTCGACGGGCTCGGACTCCGACGCCGTCGCCGCACCCGGCAAGGAGCACGACTCGCTCCGCGTCGGCAAGGGCGAGCTGGTGGTGTTCGACCGGCGAGCCGTGCTCCCCTGCTTCCTCATCATCTACAAGCTGTAAAAAGAACTGTCCATTAACCCTGCTGCTAATTTTTTTTCTCTCGTCACTTACGGGTTAATCAATCAACTGCATAGTGTGATTATATCGGTTTGTCATGTGCAATGAAACCCTCTCCATCGTCAAGCTTCGCCATTATTCGTCTCGCTGCCTGCATCTCGAGTGCAGCTGCGCGAACACTGTGCACTCGCAGCTGCTGCGCGAGCGTAACGCGCGCACAGTGCCGGTGCATGTTCAGATTGCGTTCCTGTGCGGAGGCGAGCAGTGAGCATTGAGCGTTCGTTGTTTATTATTCCCTGGCGTTGTCGCGTTCGATGAGGGCGGGAGGCTTTTTAGGCTTTCCTCGCCGCTGGAGCAAAAGACAAAACTACAAAAGGAATAGACAGGCGTTTAAGCCCCTTAAATACGAGGCGTTTGGATTTGGCGCTGCTTGGATTTGGCTGCTTGCTTGCCCTGCCTTCAGTTCTTCAGGCGTCTATTCTGCTCTGTTCGTCATGTGAGCCACTGTTGTATGCATGCATGGAGATGGAGCCATTGCGCAGCAGAGCAGCTTGCAACTACAGCTCTGCTGCCTTTGTTTGGCAGCAGAATTTGAATCAAAATTCAGACGGGCTGCTTAGATGCATGGGGCAATTTTGGAGCCCTGGAAATTGTTAGACTTTCCAATGAATCGTGGAAATTTCTGTTTTGCGAAACAAAGCATATAGGCAGTCAGAACTCTGAAGCGAGATCTACTGCATGTGTGGAAAGTACGCTCATAGACGAAGAGTCTCAAAATATTGCCATGTCACCATGTGGGTGTACTACTACACGCTACGGATCTTCTTCTGCCAATGCTGTACAGTATTCGTACTGCCGATGAAGTATTGAAATAGATACGCCTTGTCAGGCTCGTATATTGTCAGGTAGCTGCCTTTCAGAAACAGATCGTCTTTGCCTCGTTTAAATACTACTATTTTTATTTTTCACGTTGCACTGTTGCAGTGCTGGGCCGATTGAATAATGAGTAGGAGTAGTGCAGACTCGCATGCTTATTTCTCATCTTTTGCCTTTGCTGTCTTTCCTTCAAAGGTAATAGAAGTACCAACTAACATCAAGTATTCCATTAGCTTCTCGTTCTTCTATGGAAATGGAAATGCGATGTAGCAGAAGTTCATGTAGTTGATGCTTCGTACTGATTACATTCTGCTGTATCATCCCCACGCATCATCGCCGGCATGGCTTTCTTTTTGTGGACTGCGATTATGAACAAACGCCTTTTACGTACCCAAAAACGTTCTCTTGCTTGACAGAGGTACATGGTTCGTACATATAAATGACCTAGGTGATAGACTGATAGTGCAGACTCAAAATTATTTCCTGCAAAAAAGCATTTCTTTTGTACATCCTATATACGGACAGCAACTCTGTAGGTAGAGAACTGAAGATTCTTTAAACTCTTATAGATGTTCAGAATCTGAATAAGAAAGTGAAGGACGATATCATCAAGAATTCAAACCTTACTTGCATACGCTTTTCAAGCCGGTGTAAAGTTTGAATCCTAACTTCGATTCTCCGGTCCTCAAACAGTTCTCTTTCGAGGAGCTTGTACTCACTTTCTAGTCCAACTGAATCCGCCCAAGTAAAGGGAATCCACGTACAAAGCGCTGCTGCACAAAGCACTTGGAAAGCTCAAACTTCTAAAGGCCTCAAAAGGCAGACAACCCGAATGAGTAGCAAACTCAAGGTGCCATGACTCGAGTTTGAATCAGTTCATCCCTCGTTCTCAGCTTTGACAGTGCTTGCCTGCTGAGAGCCACGCGTTAGTTCTTTTTTCTTCAGTTGGGGACCGAAGAATGCAGGAGTAATTTGAAATGTCAATTCTTGTTTAAATGTAGAAGGGAATATGTATAGATTGGTATACGTACCTGTACATTAGCGGGTCCTACTCCTATTGGTCCCCTTGACAAGTGCACTCATGCATCGCTGCGGGAATGTGCATTAGCAATATTTTACCTGCAACAGATGCTATTTCTTAAGCATAGAAGACACGGAATCAGAGGCCGATTAAACTGATCAGGCAACACAACTGCAGAGGAAGCAGCTGCGGTTTGTTTAATCCTGAAGATAACAGTGATTACGTAAAGGCATCAAACACAGTTTCAGCACATGGATGGCCTTCAAGTCCAAGCTACAGCAAGTGCAGCTTGCACTGCTATTCACCTCGCCTAATACATATTTGATCTGACCTATAAAATTAAACACGTGAGGGGCCATAAGTTCATCGGTCCGTCACATGGTTGTAGTAACTGTTCTTGATGTCAATTTCTCTTTACCCTGCATGACAGGTTGAACCGATTACTACTAGCTGTCCACTGACAGGCAAATGATTTCCAAAATTGAATAGTCGTTCCTTGTCAAGTGCTCTCCCAGCAAACTGCAGCGACCTCATTTATTGGCAGCTATAATTGTGATCTACACACCGTAGTACAGTATAGTGGGAAGACAATGGCGGTAGACCAAAACCGATGAACGATACTAGAACAGTTGGAGCGAACAACTGCTGAAACTGATGAACAATGCACTGTAAGACTGTTCTGTGGAGTACTTTGTAAAGCTGCTAAATTTGGTGTGAGCGTGTAATGATATAGCGTAGGGTTGCTGAACATTGAGTTCTACAAGAAATGTTATCAATGTTCCTTTTTTATTGTTATCCAAAACATATACAAAGTGATCGGCAAGACATCTTGCTTGGCATTGGAGGAACAGAAAGAGATCAAGACTTGCAACGCATGATTGCTTGAGTTGGGCGGCCACTATCGTTATCTGACACTGCTCCCAGTAGATACCAAAGGACGAAGGAATGTGTTCGTGTACTGGCACAGTGAGCTCGTCCCCAACATGGATGGACCAAGGGTTTTGAGCACCATGATGGCAACTTGTTTCAGAGTACAGCCAAACAGAGGAGCAGATCATGGCATGAAGTTTTATGACCCAACAACTGCCTTTGTACTCCTTGGTTAATGGCACAGCTGGTTTGCTGCCTCTTTCACTCGCTCCGTGGTTAATGGTACCGCCACATATGGCACAACAGGGTTGAAGTCTGAAGAGCATAGGTGTGCATTCGCGTAACTTCAACAAGCATAGAAATATGTCTATAAAAAAAAAGCATAGAAATATAGAATGTTCAGATAAAGAGCTTTTTGTTCTTAAACAGATTAACTGTAATGAGTTGTACATGAGGCAAGGAGATTGAAAATTCCATGAAAAAAGAAAGGGTTGAAAGCAAGAACTCATATGAAAATCTGTCACCAGAAGTTTCATTTGGGTTGACTAAGCACAAAAGTGTTCGGTCTATGAGGTAAGGAAGTTGAAACCTAAGACTGATGCTTGCATTGGAGCTTCTTTTGGAATGAGAAATCTAGCGTGGAAAGCACTAGCCAAACATGCAGCATGCCGTCTTCAGAAGTGGAGTACCTAGGAGTACAAGCTATCTCCAGTAAAACCAGTGATGAATCCGTAAAATGATTTTTGTGTCCCTCCACTCGTATGGTCATCCTCGATCTTGACATGGATCAAATCGCCACATCACAAGTTCAGAAATAAAATCAGAACCAAGGAAATCTCTGCAAGCATGTGAATATATCGTGTGGTACCGGCGGCGATGCAGGAATGCAGATACGCTGCTGCATCAGGTATTCAGGTTGACTGCTGAATCCTGATCGCACAATAAACGCAGGTGCTTCGCATCGATATTCTCTGCCCTTGTCCGCAACTCCGCACCCATGTAAAATGTGGCTGAAAAATGCAGAGACATCCCTGCATCATCCGAGAAGACATATGGCCCGGCCGGAGAACTTAAATGAACGGAGCAGACCGGAGCTACGGAACGAGAACAGAACATCTTTTCGTAATTCATTGACAGCATATAAAATGCGAGGTCACAAAAAGATGGAACCTGACGAACCTCTATTTTGAATCTCTGAAACACAGAAGTCCCTAAATTGTTAATTCAGTTCATAAGGCTGGAATATATATTGCAAGGACCTACTAGTTCAAAATTATTCTGATGGACAGATAGAGACTAAGGAATAAGGATTGTCTGAAATGTATTCTTTAGGTCACCGGTTCCCTTTGTTCCTTCTGTGGTTTTCTTCAAGACACTATCGATGAACAAGATAGTTTCTTGGAGCTCTAGAGTGACAGTAGATAGTTTCTTGGAGAAAGGCTGGAATGATAGAGGATCTTGGAGGAAAGGTTGATCAGATCAGATCAACCAAGAGATTTTGTAAACGAGACCTTTGCAATTTCACAGTAGTTTAGTATGGCCGAGGCCCATACATTCGCTCATACATACAGTAGGAATTCTCCCATACAGTAATTGTCCTCCCGTTCGGCCCAGCGTAATAAAAAGCGGCCCATCTTGCGGACAACGAAAACTTCACAAGTTTAGAAATGTGGGATGGATGGATGCTAGGTTCAAAAATAAATAAAGAATAAAATGTGGATGCTGTGACGAGAACTTTTGAATCTGATGATGACAAACTCGGTCTCTTTCATAGTTCAGATTTGATGAAAGTCTAGCCAATTCTCACCTCACCTGCATCTGCATGTTGTGTGGCCGCGCGCGTCGTGTACTCGTAGTCTTCCTCGGCAACGGCAAGCAGAGATCGCGACGCCAGCAAAACACCAAGCACAGAGAATCGGTGCACTCGGGTAAGACGGTGTGCTGCGCAACGCCCCCGCGCTTTTCGGTGTTTGAACTTTGAATCGAGCAAGGCTACCTCAAAGCCCCCCGAGCTCCGCTCCGCTCCCAGAGGTGGTGACAGGTGACCCAACCGAACCCGCGAGCTGAGCGGCCGGCGAAACCGTTCGTTCCCATTCCCTCTCCCCCCAAGCGCGCGCGTCATCGATCGACGCCCTAGGCCGCGCCGAGATCGATCGATCGATCGATCGTCGAGCATGCAGCCGTTGGCGGCGGCCTTGCGCGGCGCCCCGCAGTGGCTGCGTGGCCTGGTGTCGGAGGAGTTCTTCGACGCGTGCGCCGCGCACCCGGGCGAGCGCAAGAACGACAAGAACCACTTCTGCGTCGACTGCGCCGCCGCGCTCTGCCGCCACTGCCTCCCTCACGACCCCGCCCACGACGTCCTCCAGGTATCTCCCTCGCGCCCGCCGGCCTCGCGATCTTTCTTCCGTCGACCGAGCCGCCGCGCGTACGTAGATCAGGCAGCATCGTTATAATAAAACCGACCTATCTTGACTGCTTGCTTGCTTTGTCGTCCGCGTGAAGATTTGGAAGTACGCGTCCTGCTTCGTCGTCCGCGTCGACGACCTGAAGCTGTTCGACTGCGCCGGCATCCAGGTACGTGCGTAGGTGCGCCGCCGGCCGGTTCATTCGTCGTCGATTCGAAACGTGTTCCCTTAATTTTCCGCTCGGCCTTAGATTCATTTCATTCGCATGTTGTCGCGCATGCATGCAGTCGCACACGGTGAGCGACCACGAGGTGGTGTTCCTGAACGAGCGCACGGCCAGGAAGCGCCCGCCGGCCACGGAGAACCCCTGCGCCTCGTGCGCGCGGCCGCTCCCGTCCGGCCACGACTACTGCTCCATCTTCTGCAAGGTACTCGATCTAATAATCATCCTCCATCTGATCCGATAACATCGCGTACGTCGTAGCCAGACTGCCAGTGAACGTACGACGTGCATGCCAGTCCGTCGCACTCGCATGTGTACGTACGTCTTGACATCACGGTTTCGATGAATGCAGGTGAAACATCTGGGTGAGAGCGAGCAGGGCCTGCGGCGCGCGATACGCGTGAGACGGCAGGCCGCAGCGGCCGGCGGCGGCGAGGATGCGGCGGCGTTGGCGGACGCAGAGCCGAGCTGCGGCGGGTCGTCCCGGAAGCGGGGCCGGAAGCAGCTGGAGCCGGGCCGGGCGCCGTTCTGTTGAGCGCGCGCGCCGGGGCGTCGTGGGCTGCCCGCATTTTGTGATCGGCCCTGCTGCATGCCTGCCCCAGGAGTTCATTACGTGAAGGCGGTTCAGTTCCTGATTGTTTTGCAACAAGGGTTGCTTTCATTGAAATGTTTCGATACTGGCTTTCTTATCAGAGAGAATGGACGAATTCACACATGTGAATTACGAATCCTGGCTTATTCAGTTTGTTCGCCCAGCCTAGTACTTATCAGTCGCTACAGTGTTTGCAGTTATTTCTTCCGCAGCCGTTACATTATTCACAGTTATTTTTTCCGCAGCCGCTACAGTAAAACAGCCTGCCGAACAGGCCGATTATATATAAGAGATGGTACTGTGAGGATGCACTGAAATCCAGTTCTAGCTCGTTCAAATTGCACAGCAGGTTCTACATGTGCGAACGAGACCGAGACGGTAACAAAGTTGGATTTTCTTTTTTGAGCAATGGTAACAAAGTTGGATTTTTTTTTTCTTTTGAGGAGAACAAAGTAGGACGGGAACTGAACGAGAATGATCGTCGTGAACTCGTGATCGACAGTTCGACACACACAGACGAACGACCCGATCCGCAACAAAACTGGACCGGGCCAAAACTTTCTTCCACGGCTCGGATCGCTCGCAGCCCACCGCCACTTTCCTCCGCTCTCTGCCCACCTTCTTTCCGAATTCCGACTCCTTTTGCGGCGATCGGAACCCCACCGCCACCAACAACCACCCGCCGCCGTCGAAGGCATGCCGCGGCCTCCGCCGCCGGGCCGCGGGCCCCCGGCCGCCAGGCGGCCGATGCGGGACTTCTTCGCCGCCTGGCTCGCAACGCTCCGCTCGCCGCTACTCCCGCTGCTCCGCCGCGCGCTCTCCTCCTCCTCCGGCTCCTGGGACGACCCGCTCTCCTCCGCCGCGGCCGCCGTCGAGGCCCACTTCCAGGCGCACTGGTCCGCGCTCGACGCCGCCGCGCGGCAGGACCCGGCGCAGGTCATCGCGGCGGGGGACTGGCGCTCGCCCCTCGAGCTCCCCTTCCTCTGGCTCGGCGACGTCCACCCGTCCCTCCTCACGTCCCTCCTCCGGACGCTCTCGCCCTCGCCGCGGCTCCTTGCCGCCGCCGACCGCGTCGACCGCCGGATCCGCGCCAGCGTCCCCGCCATCTCCGACCGCCTACGCCGAGCCCAAGAAGCCTTCGTGTCCGCCGAGGTGGCCGGCGCGGCTGACGTGGAGGCGTTCTTGGAACGGCTCAAGGGCGTGGCTCTCGAGGCCAACCGGCTCCGTCGGGGCGTTCTTTCGGAACTCGTCGCCGCCGCCGGGGGATACCAAGCGGCCCTCTTCCTCGAAGCGCTCTCGCGGTTCGTGCTATCCATGCACGACCCCGAGGTGCTCCGCCGCTTCGACCAGTGCCGCCCCTCCCCCGCTAGCTAGCCCCCCCTTCTTGCTCCCAAGGTTCGTGGTGTTCCTTTTTCTGCTGCTTCAGTTCTTTCAGTCGTGCAAAATCTTGATTTCATGGGTGAACAGCAGGTCCATGTAAAATGTTTTCATGATAAAGTTTATAGGCACAACGAAGGCCCATGTAAGATATTTCAAGAAAGTACTGCACAAACTTCTGCAATCGAGTCAAGTTGTTCTTCGTATGAGCAAAATCTTGTTTTGGTACTATCTTGTTTTTCTAATTGTTTCCTGAAATCGTACATGGACTGTATTGAAGGGTGCTATCTCTGTTCAATGTCATGTAAGGCCAGCTTGTGTTGCTTGCATTTTACGCTTAGACATCAGCATGACTGTAAAGGTTTCTCGCATCATTTTTTGTTTAGTTGAAGGAGAACTAATTCACTCAGAAAGTAACAGGCATTGACATGACTTGATTTTCTGTACAAGTCTTATTTGACCTGGGGAGTTGTAGTCAGCCCTCAGAAGTAGCATCTCTGATGTCTGAATTTGAGATCCGATGCATACTGATTACTTTATCATACCAATGTTTTGCTCTGTCTATCCTTTCAATTCCTAAATCAGTGTTTTTTGACCGCCCCTTACTTTTAGGACAGTTTTGTACTGCCTCTTATTCAGTTTGATCTGTTAATTTAGCTAGACCGTGGGTACAATTTGGACATGTGTTCACCAAGTGCTCGGTGAATAAGATGAGCAACTCACCAATCACCATGACTTGGCCAAAGATGCCCTTCAACCCAAACAAAACAGTGATTGATAAATTCCATAGAATATTCCTGCAGTCGTGTCCCAGTTATTAGAAGATGTTGTTTAAGTGCTTCTTTGTTCCCAGCTCCATTAATTTGCATAATGCATTGACTTGTCTGAAACGCATTGGTTCAAATTCTCTAATTGGTTATTGAGATTCTGTTATGAGTATTAATTCGTCTGATGGCAGATCTCTTAAGTGGGTTTATGGCTGATTGCTGTTTACTGTTAATATGTGGGGTCCAAAAGTAGCGGGTGGAATAGTGTGCTAATTTGAATAAGGACCATGTGTTTTGTGTAGATCAGCTGATCGTGGAGTGATTTAATGCTGTTCCTGAAATGTTCTATTTATTGACCTTGCAAATGATAAAGTAAGATTGTAGTTCCCGTAAAAATTGGTAAAGTAAGATATAATAAAGAATCTGGACTGTGCCATGAAACAAAAAACCTAGACTTGGTTGGGCTGACTGCTGAAACAATATTAATTATCTCACACTAACAACTTCACCAAGTATTTTTCTCCAAGATCAGCGGATATACACACGGTCCTACAAATTAGCGCACAATTCCACCCAAAAATGGTCCAACCATGATGTTAAGCTTATAAATAAATATCAGATCTGAATAGGCTAGTTAGATAGCTTGTGGATCCTTGGAAATTGCCAAATGGTTTTCTGATTTCCTTAATTGTTGCCCGTGTGCATGTGCTGCAACAGATCTCAAATAAAGAATTATTCCTTGTCTCAATGGCATGGGACTATGGCTAAATGGGCTGCCCGTCCATGGCACGTGGCATGATAAGGTTTTGCCACACCATGGGCAAACCATTTGGTGTGGTAGCCCATGTTGCCACACCATCAGCTGTGCTGTGGGCAAATCATTGGTATGGCAACCAGGCCCCAGATTTTGGGAATTTAGTGCCCGTAGGTTAGAAAAGTAAAAGGAAAAAAACTGGTCTATTCATTATTCGCAAATAAGCATCCTTAGATTTGGGAGTTACATTTGAAACTCTCAATGAATGATCAAGCCATAGAGCTTCATATCTGATAAAGCACATGAATAAAACTGCACAGATGACCCATTCTTTGCAGATGATTCTGCGGCACATGTATATGTACATCAATACAAAGAGAATCCTGTAAAGTAAATGTAGTGCAACCGACCACCATCCCATCAAGATACTTGCCTGCTATTTTTCATTGATTCAGGGAATAGTAGTCCTACATGAATACCTAATTCTTTGGCCGTCAATGTACTTACTCGTTATTGTCTACATGATCGAATATATTTTCCATGGGACTATGTGAACAAATATTTACACTGTCTGTTGTTTTCAAATCCGGGTTAGATTAACACACGGAGAAACGTTGGGAATTCAGCTAGTGGCAATCTTGTATCTAGATCCCTATGAAGTTACATGCTTTGACTTGAACTGAGCACTAGTTAGTGTTATTTGTTAGTTCACCGACTAAGGTGCCACAAGAAACACCAGTAGTGATTCATGTGCATGTTCATGTGGCATATGTTTCTTCTGAGGAAGTTATTGACCATTTGTAGCAGGCATCAGAATTAACATATTGAAATGCACTTTGCACTTCATTGAGGACCACACTTAAGTTTTCAACTATGAAGTAATTGTCTGACGGAGCCCAGTTTGACAGCTTGAATATTCTTATTTAGAATGAAATAGAAAGGACACTATTTGCTCGTTTTTAAATTAAAAAAATTAATATTGGCCTATTCAGACTACTGAGTACAAACCTCGAACAAATGTAAGCCATAGATGTGCTTTTAGAACTCAGTGTTAATGTGATATATTCAAATGTCATGATGAAATACCTCTAGTATTCTCAGGTGCATACTCATAGTTGTTTCGATGCTTCCGTGTCCTAATTTACTTCACCTTTTAGCTAGTTAGCAAAGAAGTTGGCCTGGGAACATTCTTAAAAGCTGGACCAATTGTAGCATGTAGAGGCCGGGGGGAACATTCTTAAAAGCTGGACCAATTGTAGCATGTAGAGGCTCACATTAACTAGTTAGCACAGAAGTACGTGCCTGTGTGGTCCAAAGCAGCAAGAATTCATAGCAATGCAAGAAACATCATACTAATATGTATTCTTGTGGTCCAATGTAACCTCAACCTGATCTGTAGTCTTATACTAAGACTGCTAAGTAAATACCGAAGCATTTGTTACCATCACTAGCTTGTCATGGTTGTAAAAACAGTATCTTTATAGTGCTTCCATGTGACATGTGAGATTGTTGGGTTGGTTGATGGTCTCCAGATACGCACCCATAGATCCACATGTTCACATAGTAGATCCACTGGTTGAATGACCCTGCTGAGGAATGATGCCCTCTGGGGTTTATGTCGTTTCCAATTTGGTAGTTGCGCAACTTGCGCTTACAGGTGACTAACAGATCTGGCAGAAGTAGTGCTCTAGAGACATTGTTTTTCTCTGCTTGAGGCTCTTGGTTCATATAATTGTATGTGATAGTTCTTGCCTTATTGTTGTTCATCTCCATTGATCAGCGATCAAGAATGCACTCCGGTCATATCTGTTTTTATTTTATTCTTTCTCGAATTTCAGCCTTATAATTTGTGATTATACCTATAGTAAACTTCTTAACTAGTTAGATTTGTATTTATCTTGTCGTTCATAGCTGCACATTGTTCAACACTTGATGGTATCTTCTTTGCCCTGACATTTTCTCAAGTTTTCATGAGTCATGTAACAAAGATGCCTAAGGTTTGACATCAACTACTACAATATCTTGGATTTTTCTGTAATCTTAATTATATTAGAGCATCAAAAATGAATATCCTTTGTATGCTCATTTTGTTGCCATAAAAGGAGGGATGAACTGCACGATGAGTTATTTTCTGATTGTATGTTTTCTTTTTTAAAAAAGGTTTTGATCTGTCAATTGTTGTACAGCCTAGCCTTGACTTTAGCTATGAGGTTCCCTAGAAAATCATTCACCCCGCATGCTGGTATAATGCGCGATAATGTGTTTGCAACGTGACAAGATGAAACACCTGAAACCTGCAATACATTTGTGTCTTATTACACCACATGTGGGTCTGTAGTGGTGATAAGCTAAACTAGAAAGAATCTTCGCTGGCTTGCACTTGTTTAATGATCCATGGTCCGTACTTATCTAAGCTATTATGGAACAAACAGTTGTACATATGTACTTACCAAATGATACTTGGCAATTACTGGTGTACTTCCTGGCCAATCATATTCTCGATGGCCTTAGTCATAACATTGTCCTTTCAAGTTCTGGATGGACGTATTACTACAGTCGATGTTGGTCGTAACATTGCTCATAACATTGCTCTCCTATTAGTTATGAAATACTTTATTGGCACTTGATAAGTTGCTGTGTTACTGTTTCTCGTCTTATCCATATATGCTGTAAGTAACTGGGGAATCAGTGCATCTGGCGTGCTGAGTGAATCTAATTCCCAGGGTCCTGTTTTCTTCTCCCTCCAGTTTTTTCATTGTTGACGTTATGACAATTTGCTTACAAACTAGTTCCTGATTGCTAGTATCTATTGATTATGCAGGCATCTTTGGGAAGCACGAGATGGGGCTAGCAAGTGCTGAGGCAGCGTGACCAGACCAAGAAGACAAACTAGGAGTATATTGTATGATACTCTAACTAACTAGAACGATCGGGTACAGATACAATGGCTGCTGATTGTTTCCAACATGCAGTTTTTCATATCTGCTCGGCCACAAGCTCATGTTCTTCGTCACTTGTGTGTTTGGCAATGGGCAGTTGGGCGTTAGGTGGTGGCGAGCGACTCGAAAACGTTTAGCATCCAGTTGGCAGCTACACCCCCGTGGATCCGACTGGGACTCCAATTCATCCAAGAAACAATGTCGCCAGCAGTGACGTTTCAGTGTTAACCCATCGCCAAATTGACTCGATACCAAATCATTTTGTTGGACATTGAAAACAAAAGGTGATGCATGAAAGATGTCGCACGTTTTGTTTATATGAGGACTCGTGTTAACATCTTCATGAAGTTGGCTAGCCACCGACCTTTGTTTAGCAGTGTAGTACTAGTCGATTATATTTTTGGAGACACTAACGAGCAGAAGTTTCCTGACAGAGATATGATATCAAATCTTTTGCATGGTCCCTGTGAGAGACAGTCTATGACATCTAATTGGTCCAGGAGAATTTGTAGTACAATTGAGTTCCTTAGCTTATTGGTTCCAATCTTAAGATACGGAGAACGGAACCGTTTCGCCTCCTGAATGTGTGTTGATTATATATTGTATAGCATCGTGCCCATCGATTATGCTGTTCATGGACTTGTTTGTCTGCACAAGATTGCTACGATCATTTGTTTAAGTCATCTTCTTCGTCTGGTTTCGGCGACCGGACATGGCACGAACCAACCGCTGTGGTGTCCGTGATGCGCACTTGGCGCCTCTCGTCTCTGTCAGTTTCTTTCATGCGAAATAATAGTAGGCAGCTCCTACCGGCGGCTTTCTCGTCGCCGAAGAGCCAAACTGGCCATGCATGAACACAAGCTACGAGGAAGATACACCGTTCTTTTCACAATCACATCGACTTCGACCAGCGTTTGCTGCTCAACTGACTGTAGTATCAAGCGCTAGCTGCAAGTTGCAAGAGCTTACTAAGGAAAAACAAGTTGCAAGTAGTATCTATTTGTGTCTGAGACAACAGACAAGGGTTACTGCAAGTTGCCATCAAGCTTGAGACGAAGCACGTGGTGCAGACAAGCGCAACGAAAGGCCTGTATTTTGTGCCGAGAGATGCGCGCGCGCTTTTCCCGGCGGCCGCGACTGGGGACGGCGACCCGGCGGTCAAGCTCCATCGCTCGGCGAAGCTGTCGCTGTGTCAGCGGTAAAGCACTAAAGCGAACGCGCCCTCTGAATCTGACCGGCCGACGACGACGGCACTGCCGTTCCGTCCGCACGTCGCTGTCTGCGGCGAGGTCAGGAACCGTGGACGGCTGGTTGGGGTCGGCGGCGAGGCGAGGAGAGGGGAGGGGGGTTGTTTCCTTGCGCCCGCGCGCCCGGCGGTGGTGGACCACGCGCGTACGAAGGTGGCTGCGGGTGGGTATGAGGCCACCACCACCACCGCGGGGTGGGCGCGCCCGGCGCGTCGACGCTGATGCGACTCCAGCTCGCCGCTGAGGCGGACGCGGCTGCGGTTGAGGCTGACGTGGGTTGCGTGGTCCAGCTGTCAGTGGGTGAGCGAGAACGGGCGCTTTTCCTGTGGGCCTGCCTTGGAGGTGGGCTACGCGTCGGTCCGGTGGGTGGTGGCGACCGGCCCGGAGAAAAGGCTAGGTGCACACACTAGAATGATTTTAAAATCATTGGTTAAAATCATGATTTATTTACTTATATGTTGGTTATATACTTTGAAGAGGTATTATAACTAATTTTATAAATGTAATTTAAAAATTAAATTGTAAAAGTGTGTCTGTCTGGAGTATGTTTTATTCTTAAGATAATAAATGGTTGGTGTAGCTTACAAATTTCAAAAATAGCATGAACGCTTGACTACATATAAAAGACATGATATATTAACACGAAAATTGTGTGACACTTATTCACAAAGAGAATCGTGTGACCCACATTTTAACACCACTATTATCACAACTATCTAGACGGACACATCATAAATGTTATGTACAACTGCAGTACGTGCGTCAATCCAAACTTCCCCTCTTTTTAATTATATTTCCAATAAGATTTTGATTGCAATATATAGGATCAGATAATATAATCAGAATGTCACTTATTAAAAAACCAGAGATTGCACCATCATATTATGAAACACAACGTAAAACCATCTAATGAAAAAGAAAAGGACGTTTGCACCAGGCGTGTGCAAATTTGTGTGGAGTCCAACGAGGGGCTCGTAACAAATGTCCCGTAACAGAGTAAAGAGGGCGTCAACTAATTCTCCAAGATTTCTTCTCCCCCTTCCTTCCATCTCCTATATATACTCCCTGCATCGATGCTATTGTCCTCTCCTCCATTCTCCTCTTCCTCCCTCGGTGGATTGCCTGCCTGACACATCTCGGGTTCCATTACGTCCTTCATTAAGGTGTGCATCTCCTCCCCTAGTCATTCTTCGGTCAGCTTGGTTCTTCCTTTTGGCATGTAATATCTGTTCTCATTTTTCTAAAAAAAATGCAACATCTGTCCTTTGAAATATCTTGTGAGTTCCTTCACGTTTCACTTCTGCAAAAATAAGGGCACAATCAATTTGATGACTATGGCTATGCTCCAGAGTCCCTTCCTGGAGACGAATAGATGTCTTTCTGTTTTTTGGGTGAGCCCATCTGATTTATGCTGTCCATACAAAGTATGTGAATGACATCGAAAGCGTACAAAATCAGAAAATTGTCTCGAACTGCATCATGGTCAGAATTTGTAAGAGGGCGAAAACAGTAATCGAATCAACTTAGTGTCCGTTTCTTGCTGAATCTATCGTGCCCCCAATCTGAGTTGCTTTTGTTCTGCTTCTGCATGGCTGTATTCATTGGCACCCACTGTTGTAACATCTTCGTAGAACTATTCCTTTTCCCACCTGGACTTTATTATCATTTTTTCTTGACATCTTAATTTGTCATTATGAAATTGTATTCAACATGGTGTAACATGGTGTAGCATTGATGTATGTAGTATGATTGTTTTTTAGAATTGTTCGTAATGTAAATAAACTTGTTCCTTTTCAACGGAGATGATGTTTCACTGTTTGTGAAACTGTCTTCTCTAAAAAGAAATCGATTTCAACGTTCCCACTTGACAATTTACAACCCATTCATCAAGTGTTTTTGCTCCAAATATTCCTGACTAGGTATACTTACAAGAATATTCTGTAAAATGGCATTCATTCTTGTGTATCAATCTCATTTTTTAAAAGTTTAATTTATGCTGAATTTCGTCTGCTTTCTATCGCGCTTTAAGGCCATAAAGTCACTCTTTTTTTATGGTTGGCACCGTAGCTAATTGCATACTAAACATAGCGCAGTGTCAGGTTTACCTACCATTCAATGTCAGAACACTCATTGAGAAATTAAGCTGTGGGCAGAAGGCACACGTGGCCTCAGTGATTAGACGAGCATACATCATGCTAACTCTATTATCTCGTACTTAATATGTGTGCAGTCAATCTTTTAAAATTTGGACCCGTATGTGTAAATATATTTACATCTGTTATTTACATAAAACTATATGTTTGTTGGCTGGCGATAAAAGAAGCTGTCAAAACTGGTGCATGATAACATTTTACATGTTTATAATGCTAAATAGTTCACCAGCAGAGGCCGTTTAATTCACCAGTTTAGATCCATGTGTAAAAGTAGTAAATGAGACATGCACTTTCTTGACATTCTTGCAGTTAAAGTTTCTGAATATCGAGGTGCGAAAGAGCAGGATTTTTATGGCCATCTCTATGAAGCAATCCGGATTTCTGATATAGATGTTTCCTCGTTCTGAACATGAAAAGGTCGAATATATACTGTACTACCTTTATTTTTTTTCCCTCATGGAACATAGCCACTTTCTCTAACATTATATTTCCTTCTCTGACCAGTTCTCAGGTATTCTGCTGTTGATGAACTGCCTCCACACCTGCAGTGACAAGAAAACGCTGAAGAAGTGGTTTTTCATCGACAAGACTGTAGGCTGAATCCAGTTCAGAGAAAGAAACAACACTCGACCACAGTTCTTTTCTTGATTCAACCCATCAATGGATATGAGCAGCAGCTCACCTGTCATCACCGATCCAGTGGCAATAAGCCCGCCGCTGCTAGGGAGCATGTCCTCCAACCTGATGCCATTTTCAGTCATGTCCGGTGGTTACCCGGGTCCTGGCATGAGCGTAAGCGTCAGCAGGCGTAAAATCGAAGAGGTCATTGTTAATGGGCTGCTGGACGCAATGAAATCCTCATCACCGCGTAAAAAGCACAATCTAGCCTTCGACGAGGACAATTCACCTGACGATGATCCTGCTTACAGCGCATGGATGGTAACCTACATTATTATGCAGCTTTCAGTGGCCTACTTTCTCACTTATACTGATGTACTCATGGTTGACTTATGTTGCAGTCAAAATGCCCTTCTGCTTTGACCTCCTTCAAGCAGATAGTTGCCAATGCACAAGGCAGAAAGATTGCTGTGTTTTTGGATTATGACGGTACGCTATCTCCAATCGTGGATGATCCTGACAAAGCATTCATGTCCCCCGCGGTAAATCTAATCAGCTAGTTTTCCAAATACATAAGTATCATTAAATAACTTGATGAATGAAAACAGCTGCTTATACTTTGTCCTGAAATCTTTTCCTCAGATGCGAGCAGCTGTGAGAAATGTTGCAAAGTACTTCCCTACTGCAATTGTCAGTGGAAGGTCCCGCAAGAAGGTATGATAAACGCCTGTGTTACTGTGCTTCAAAATCCTTGTCATATGCAGTTTTATATGTTCTGACATTTGCATCGCTTTTCTCATTTTTGGTGTAGGTATTTGATTTTGTAAAACTGAAGGAACTCTACTATGCAGGAAGTCATGGAATGGACATAGTTACATCTGTAGCAAATTCTGAACATGATACTGAAAAGGTAAGGGCTTCCTACTCATGGTATTATGATTTCACTAACACTAGATTCTAACTTTTCACCAATATATAGTTCTGTCCACAATACTGACTAGTTACATCCCTTGAATACTACCTGCAGTGCAAAGAAGCCAACCTCTTCCAACCTGCCTGCGAGTTTCTGCCAATGATCGATGAGGTGTGTTTCTCTAGTTAACCACTGCAGCTAACAAACTGGATTTCTTGCCACATTATAAACTTGATGGGTAGTTCATCAATTTGTTGTACTATTACTGAACCCCCATTTTTGCAATAGGTGACCAAGTCCCTCTTGGAGGTCACGAGTGGAATTGAAGGCGCCACAGTAGAGAATAACAAGTTCTGTGTATCGGTACATTACCGCAACGTAGCAAAGAAGGTGAAATCAAGTTAGCCTCAAAATTTACTGCAGTCTTTTTTTTCCCACTTCTAGTTGTAAGTACTAGCAAATTTATCTGACACCCTTTCTTACCTGCTTTTCAGGACTGGAAAACGGTTGCAAAACTCGTAAAGGAAGTCTTGGAGGCCTTTCCTCGTCTCAAATTAACCAACGGGCGAATGGTTAGAGCCTTTGATTGTTTTAACTGGATGGCGAACAAATCTCCTATTCTTGGTAAACCTCACACAAGAATTGTAAAATCCTGCAGGTTTTAGAGGTTCGTCCGGTGATCGACTGGGACAAGGGGAAGGCCGTAGAGTTTCTGCTTCAGTCGCTCGGGCTAAATGACCCTGAAAATGTGATCCCCATCTACATCGGCGACGATCGCACCGACGAAGACGCATTCAAGGTTGCTAAATTTTGTCATGGAAGTTGCGCAGCTGTGCATCTCACTCACGTGTTAGATGTCGTAACTCTGAATCTTCTGTCCTGCCTCAGGTACTTAGACAGCGGAACTGCGGATATGGGATACTAGTTTCGCAAGTGCCCAAGGAAACTGAAGCCTTCTACTCGCTGAGAGACCCATCTGAGGTACGGCTCTCATGAACTTACTTCCTTGTGTGGTTGTGGCGTCTCGGTTTCATTTGATCCAGCGATTCTAATTGGTTGCTTTTGTCATGCAGGTGATGGCGTTCCTCAATTCCTTGGTGAGATGGAAGAAACACTCGCTACGATGATGAGCGTGAAAAAAAAAAGAAACTGGTTCCTGGTGTTTTGCTTCAATATAGTTGGACGTTGTAGACGAACAGAGAAATAACACTAGTTCTTCAAGCGGCAATTTTGTAGAGTTGGACGCTGTAGATGGCTTCATTCTTTCATGCTACCTCACTGTTCTTTCGTATTGTTCTTGTTCCTTACTACTGAGAGCGAGTATCTGGGCCTCTGGGGCTCTTGTAATTGTAGCTTGTAAGCAAGAGGGCCTTTTTCTGTTCAGGCTGGTGAATAAAACTGGGAGGAGTCTGGGACAAGGTTTACAATATCGATCAGATCGACGAAACCGGCCGCCACCGATTCCGCCGATTTCACCGGTTATCACGATAACCGTCGTTTTCGACTAAAATTCAAAATTCAAATTTCGAATTCGAAACCATGAACCGGTCGATTTTCACCGGTTATCGACCGATTTCGACCGGTTATCGACCGATTTTACCGGTTACCGACGCAGAACCAAAATATGGCGAAAAGAGCCTTAAAATGTTGGAAAAAAATGCAAATTTGAAAAAAAATTAAAACAAAAATATGTAAAAAAACTAGATAAAATTTGCAGCACAATGGTGGAAGAACAACACGGAAATTCGATCATTTCCTTGGTCGAAAAATCAAAGAATGTTGCTGGTTTATAAAAAAAGGGGGTTTTCTTTTTCCTTCACATAGAAACTTCCTCGATTTTTTGACAATCCAAACGATCGAATCTACAAGTTGTTCTTCCACCATTAGGCTGCAAATTTGATCTAGTTTTTTTACATATTTTTTGTTTCAAATTTTTTCAAATTTTCAAAAATTTTCAAATTTCAAATTCGAAAATCGGTGTACCGAACTTATCGGCTCGGACCGATAACCTCGATAATCGCGATTATCGACCGATAATCGTCGATTTTGTAACCTTGGTCTGGGACTCTTCTTCAGTAGTTGCAAATTGCAATTTTACATTTGTTGCCAACGAGTCACGTCGTTATCCAAAGGAATACTGTTTGAGTTGTAACTGCAGTTGGACGAGAAATCTTACGAATGAACGCCCCTACAGCAAACGGGAATACGGTTTGTTGCCGAGTTCGTTTCAATCATGCCCATCAGTTTGTCCAGTGTTTAGTCTCTACATTGTCCGTCGGATTGATGGCTAGTTGTTCCAAGGATCACGATCGGACGGCTGTGAGCGTCATCCATCTTTACGTGCCGACCAGAAAAGGGATCGGCGGCCGGCCGAGTTCTTTTCCTCTGTGTTCCGGTTTCTCCCCGCGGGTTTGTTTGTTCACGCCGAAACCCCAAAACGCACGCGTCATCCAATTCCCACGGAACGACCGGCCACCGCGGCCCCAAATCCGGGAAAGAGAGGCTCCTTCGGCGCCGTCGTAGCTTCCGAGGCGCAGCGCTTCCGTCGATGGCATCCTCCACCAACTCCGGCGCGGCCGCCGCCGAAGGGGGCGACGACCTCGACCAGCTCCTCGACAGCGCGCTCGACGACTTCACCAGCCTCGATCTCTCCGCCTCCGCCGCGCCCAAGAGGTCCGCCTTTTGTTCCCCCACTCCGAGTCAAAAGCTTCCTCTCATCTCAAGTTCTGAGCGAATCACTGACGGTCATGCGTGTCTCTGCAGCGGCGGAGGCGAGGCGTCGGGATCCGCGTCGGCGTCGGGGTCGGGGGCGAAGGGGCCGGTGAAGGGGCTGGGGATGGGGCTGCCGGACCCCAAGGCGCCGAGGCGGCGCGCGGCGAAGCAGCCCGCGCCGCCGCCGAGGGGCGCGTACGCGTCGGAGGCGCTCGAGAAGCTGACGCGCGAGACGCGGGAGGCGGTGCGCGGGCTCGAGACGGCCACGGGCGCGGGGGGCGGCATCCCGGGGCTGGACGACGACGCGATGATGGAGGAGTTCGTCAAGCAGTTCGAGGAGTTCGCAGGGGCGCAGGTACCATCGCTTTAGCCTGTCCGATCAACGGAATTTTAGTAGGATTCTGATACTACTTGTTACACATTTGCAAGTCTACAATTGAGTCTCGTTTTAGTGGGAGAAGTGCACTCGATACGACTGAACCATTTGGATATTTCATTTCCTTTCACATTTCTTCCGAAGGTGCTGTCAGGCTACTGTTTGATGTTGGAGCATAGATAGTTTATAGAGTAAATTTACCAATATATGGGGGAGATTTAAGAGGATGTTAATGACCAGGCTGCTCATTGCTTTGCTACTTTTTAAGTCTAATGGATGAAATGACACTTGAGATGCATCGAAGTCAGGGCTTTACTGCCCATGATATTCAGGGATGTGGTTACATTTCTTATACGATTGTTTATACTTGAAAACACAAATGAAGTTGCCTATGGAAGGGAGGAGGTTTTGTTTGGGAGCAGCAGCAGTTGTGATATGTTGATCGTTTATAGTTAGGGAACTAAACAATCACTCGATCAGATACTTGGTAATAGGAGTTTCCAATGGGCAAAAGAAATTACTTGCTTTGCTGCAGCTTGGCAGTTTCGCATTGATTTAAACAAATATGATTATTTCGAAAGTTAAACCTGATCCTGTATAATGCATTCAATTGTGCAGTGAGATTTACATGCGCGGTTATCACTAAGATACTTAACAGAAATTCTAAATAGTATGCAGCTTTATATTCCTAATAAGTTTCCTCCTGAATGCTGTTCTAGCCATGGCTTGATGGAATCTAAAAGCTGTCTAGGAACAGCAGCTTTCTAGCTTGTATAATTGGCCTGGAAGAATGGTTGTTCCATTCAGAAGAGAATCTCATAGTTTGTTACCAGTCTAAGAGTTGCATTTGTTATGACTGAACCATTGAATATATCCCTTTTTCTTTTCTTCTTTTTTGACATTGCATCTAGAGGTTGCCATAATACTGTTTGATGTTAGAGCATAGTTGGTTTGTTGAGTGAATTTCACATTACCACATATTTTATGGTCATGATTACAGCATACTTCTTGACTAGTAGCTACTGAACCTAGTTTTATGGTTGATTGGTTATAATCTTTGACAGAACCCCGCCCCAACTTAATCACAGCTAATTGGTCCTTTGATAGGCTCTGCTTGTCAATCCACTCCATCCACCAGGATGTGATTTTGTGAAATCTTTCACCATAAACATGGTTTTAAGTGCCTCTTGTGAAGAACTCTTGGTTTTTTTTTTGCGAAACCTTGTCACCATAAAACCTGAGACCAGTAATACTAGCTAAATAAACTAGTGTTATCTTCAATGAGCATGAAACTTGTGGTTTTGTGATTTACTCTGTTATCTACTAAGCATCTGTTGTTTAAGAGCCAATGTTTTTCTTTTATCGTCCACAGGATATGGACTCTATTGTTGAAACGATGATGCAGCAACTTTTGTCCAAGGAGATTCTTCATGAGCCAATGAAGGACATTGTGGAAAAATATCCAAAATGGCTGGAGGATAACAAAGATAAAATAAGCAAAGAAGAATATGAACGCTACAACAAGCAGCTTGAACTCATGACGAAGCTTATTGAGGTCTATGAAAATGATCCAGAGAACATGACCAAGATTTTTGACATCATGCAAAACATGCAAGAATGCGGTCAGCCTCCCAGTGATCTTGTTCAAGATATTGTTCCTGATCTGGATCTGAACAAGTTGGGGCAACTGTGAGTATTTCATGTTTCCAGTAAACCTTATTGCCTTATAATGTTCATTGTTCATGTTCATGCCAATGAAAACATATATAATCAAAAGGCTTGTTGGCTCCTCTGTTACAAAACATAAGCATTGCATGCTCTTATTTTACATGTAGATCTTGAATTTTTGTTCCAACTACATATTGCTTTATCAAAACGAAAATATATACACCATTTGATTTTTAATTGATGATGTTAGGACAATATTTTTAGTTAATTTTTAGCTAAAAAGGGTTGTCTTAGTGTCATGAGTTAAAAATCAGAGGAGAGTAGTTTGTAGATTTTAGTCTTTCAAATTGTTTGAATTTTGCAATGTAAGGACGAATTGTGCTTAAGGCAAAAATCTTGCCCCGCCCTAGTTAATTAAGAATTCATTCTATATTTCTCTGAGCATTCATGATGATATAATTTAATATCACTTTTAACTTTAAATAGATGATAATTCTTAATCATCAGCCTTTTCAAATATGAACTGTCATTTTGTTTTTCAACTTTTAATTTGCGTAACTATTGGTATGCCTGGATTAGGGATCACCTGGAATTTGAATTGGTGGTTATGCGAATAAAATGGCAAGTATGGATAGTTGAGCATAGGTTTCTAGAATGCTGCTATACGTATGGTCTGACCCGGCCGTATGACCAGCACACAGCAGTGATCAACAACCAGGATTAGCGATGATCACAAAACACGAGCAATATCCAGCAGTTTGAGGGGCCGCACACATTGGTCGCACAGCGGTCGTGTGTGAAGATTTTTCGTTCAATTTAATGTTCTAGAAACGGTCTGTGTTTTCCACTTTATGCTGTTTGAAAATGAAACCAGGCAAACAAAATGTGGCAAGTATGGATTAGTTGAGCATAGATTTCAATTTAATGTTTGAAAGAAAAAGAAACTGTCTTTCTATTTTCTACTTTACTGTTTGAAAATGTCACTTTACAACCGACAAAGAATCAAGAAGGCATAAGTGGGACATATTTCTTGGCTATCACTTTAATAAAATATTCAATGTCATGTTGCAATTTTAGGATTGTGCTAAAGTTCTGTTAGGACACCATTTGATGGTGACTTTCCAGCATAGATTTCAATTTAATGTTTGAAAGAAAAAGAAACTTTCTTTCTATTTTCTACTTTACTGTTTGAAAATGTCACTTTACAACCGACAAAAAATCAAGAAGGCATAAGTGGGACATATTTCTTGGCTATCACTTCAATAAAATATTCAGTGTCATGTTGCAATTTTAGGATTGTGCTAAAGTTCTGTTAGGACACCATTTGATGGTGACTTTCCAATATGACCAGTTATGTTACTCATGGCAAGTTGAATGTGGTTAGTTACTTAGTTCAGATAATTATAGTTGACCATTTTTTACTTTAATGTTGGAAAGAGAAATAAAATATTCTTGTTAGATTTCAAATGTTGGAAAGAGAAATAAAATATTCTTGTTAGATTTCAACTTTACTATTTGCAAAGTAAAGAAGCTGCCTTGTATAGATGTTGATCAAGCAGCTATTCCCAAAATCAAATTTCAGTGTTTTCTTTGGAACTTCTTTTGACCCAACTTGAATCAATTTGTGCATTGCATCGCTTTTGTTTGCGCTATTGTGTCGTGTTCATATAATAGTACAATATCTTCCACTGCTATCTTAGTCTTCATGCCAGCATAAGATATGTGTATATGTACAACCCGGCTGACTATTCGGGGATTTGTATTACAGGTCTCCCGAGATGCTTGAATCACCAAATTGCTGTGTAATGTGATCGGCGAAGGGTTCCATTGAGTATACAATTTCTGGAGTAGCCACCTCGCCTGTGGACCTTTCCCCTTCGGGTTTTGTACCTGGAAAATATTTTCCGCCTGGATAATTTGTAAAGGCTCACAAATATATAATGATTTCAGTGTTCTTTCTGGTTCTTGGCTGGAAGCTATATTCTTTTAAGCTGATGAACTGTAATACTCAATCCTTCTCAGATACGTGCTGTTCTAGCTTTGTGGCCACGTTTTCCGTTCACATGCTCCTCTGTGCATGCCAACACCCATGCACCCTAAGGTATTGGTGCCTCCGATAAATTTACTCGAATTCATTTTTAAATATATGACACCGCGGTCAGTATTGGTGCCTCCGGTTCTGTTTCTTCTTATTGATGATGTTATGATAATACATTTGGCTTATTTTCCATTTTCGAATGATGTCCTAACACCATCGATAAGAAACCGGAGGGACCGATCGAGCCTTGATTAACCTTTTGAAACATAATTATAAAAAAAACCTTTTGAAACATAGACTATCAATAGGTTTCCAAATCTTATTGTTCAAAAAACATAAATGTCATGTGTGTAGATTCATCGTAAAAACTTAGTATGCATTATAGGCCCATTTTAACAGACCATGGGACGATGGTAGTTAAAGGTGCACATCATTGATATTATAGTGTCCCTTGAAATATGCGAAACGTTAGTTTCAAAATAAGAAAAACGTGAAAAGTTGTTGCTTGGCAGTACTCACTCGACCACACGTGACAGGCACCACTGCAGCGCCCAGTTATGCTGCAACTGTTTAACTGCAGCGCCCAGTTATGCTGCAACTGTTTAATCTGCCGCTTCCTCCAAGCAGCATGCACTCGCCAGCACCGTCGGCAGCAGGAGCTTGGGCTTGCTCTTCTATCCACCCCGCCGTTCTTCTCGGCGACTTATGTCCCCGCCGTAGCGCGAGGGCCCTGAAGCATGTTGCTGCGTGCTCCAAGAGGCACCGTCGTCGTCCCTTTGAAGCCATCTGCACCAAAAAGAACATCATGCCTACTACCATGAGCCGCCAGGGCAAATTTTTCGAAGCAGAGATGACGGTCCGTGACTGCAATGATCTCAACCGGTACGGGGTCGTCAGCGACGCTATGTATGCAGGTTACATCGAAAAAGGTTGGTTGATTATACTAACTTATACGGATAAACGACATGCATTCTTACGTGGTCGAGTTCTTGTTTGTTGTTTCCTCTTTGATTTCATACCATGATCAGCCCGTGAAGAGATGTTTGCAAGCTTTGGCATGTGCATGAGCTCCATCGCACGCACAGGCCGTGCTATGGCAGTATCCGAGTTCGACTTCAAATACATGGCGCCTCTGAAGGTACGCATGTAAAGAATTACCTACCACTTCATCGTCTCAACAGCCAACTTGACAAGTTATCACTACGAGATGCAGAGAAGGAGCTCGTGCAATCTGCGGTTACTGTTTATTAACTAACTCCGGTTAATTATTTACCACACGTAATGTTAATTGCATGCCTATATTACAATGAATCTCCAGCGCGGCGACAAATTCGTTGTCATGGCGAGGATTGCCCAAATCAAAGGTGTGCGGACGCTCATAGAGTACTTCATCGAGACGCTGCCGGAACGAAAGGTAAGCATACATGTACATGGAACGTGGTGACCCTGCGGCCACGAATACGTGATGCTTGTCTCACCCATCGATCTCATGAATGGATGGGCACGGCGTGCAGCTTGTTTTGGAGGCGACAATCGCCGCCGTCTGCCTCGACAAAGACTACCGTCCGACTCGCGTCTTCCCGGAGATGTGGGAGATGTTGCAGTTCTTCTCAGATCCAAGGAGTGATCCTCCTGCCAAGCTGCCGTAGCTTCTTACCTGTCCCTATTCGAGTTCGAGCTCATAAGGCAGATTGGGCCGTACTCAGGCAGCGCGAACCAAACCGTCCGAGAGCAATTCTATATTTGTATGCTACTGGCTGCGTTAGTGCTATCAGATACAGCCCGTGGGCTGAGTTTCAGGGAGCAACATGATGGCCTGCCGACATTCACGGCGCGCGGAAAAATTCTTGCTTTTTTTTAGAAGCAAAAAATAAAAATAAAAAAAATCCTTGCTTCTCCACTCAAAAAAGAAAAAAGAACTCTTGGATTCCCTAAATCATAGTGCGTCATTGACCCTTCCTTTTACATTCGTTTATATAGTAAGCTGGACTCACTCTATCTCCAACACGCCGCTCAAAATTTATCTCGAAAAAACGATAAAACCGCTTGGTAAACTGAAAAACCGACCGATTTGCTTTTCAAATTTCATCCAAATTCGTTTTTAAGGTTTACCGACGAAAACCGGTACCGGTCTGGTAGCCTCAAACGGTTTTCAACATGCGGCATCGGGAGATCTGGATACAACAGAAGCCCTGCCTTTGTGTTGTTGCCTCCTTGCAATGATGAGCCTTTTTGCGCTTGGCCTGTATACCAATTTTGAAGGCAAAGCAAGATATCCATCACCTATCTATGCTTGCAGTAGCCTTCGTCAGTTACCCGGTGACCAGTACTCCCCTCCGGACCTTTCACTTCGTATGATGTGTACTTGACAGCCAGGACATACATGCAGGAGCCTAGAGAAACCAAAGCTCTACGCTCATCTGAATCATCATCCTGAAATCACTCGCAGACTGAAGGACCGAAATGATATGCATCGTGGAGCATGCTCGTCGGTCGTCGCACGCACTGAAACACTGGCGGAACACCGAGCTGAGCTTGGCTTGCTCTGTAGCGGCTAGAGAAGAAAGCAAACACCTTTGGCTGCTGAGTCGTGTAGGCAGCAGGCACATGCGTTGCCTTGTCGCGTACCAGACATTGCGGGCAATGATGCTATGTACAGCTACGAGTACATACTACAATACTGTAAATACGTGCATAGTACATAGCAGTGTGGTCACCTCGGTCTCGATTCGTCAGTGCTGCGGGAGCTAGCTATGCCTAATTCAAGACGGAATAATCCCGTTCAGTCCCGCGCTTCCCCTTCCAGAGCCTGACCAAACTGATGCTTCCTGCCTTTGCTGTGTTTTGCTTGATCCTTGCCGCACCGATCAGTCTCTATTCCGGATTGACACTAGCTTTCTGTCTGGGCCAAACAAGAAAGTATAAATAGCAGTACTACTCCACTACTTGCTGCGTCGGTATTCAATCCCACCATTTGGAAGCTACTGCTCGATTTTTCTCCAATTACATGCATGCTGCGGAACAAACAGCGGTTGGCACACGGAGACTCTACTGGGCAATCTAGCTAAGCAGCAGTACTACTACACGACTGTTCATTCATTTTGTGAGATTAACGTATACTTACAGTCTAGTGAGCGCTGTCACCTGTCACGATTAATTTTGCTCGCGTCCCACCAGATCAGGCTCCTGTACTACGAAAATGGACGATCAATGTCTTACAAGCCAAGTCAGCTTCTTTTGAAGCCCCACACGGGCACACCCCCACGGAGTGCCGCTTTTCAGAGCACGCATCGATCTCGCGTCCCCGTCGCCATGAGCATGTTCTCATTAACTGCGCAGATCTTTCTCCTGCTGCCAGGCAAGGTTTACAATATCGATCAGATCGACGAAACCGGCCGCCACCGATTCCGCCGATTTCACCGGTTATCACGATAACCGGTCGGTTTTCGACTAAAAATTCAAAATTCAAATTTCGAATTCGAAAACCATGAAACCGGTCGATTTTCACCGGTTATCGACCGATTTCGACCGGTTATCGACCGATTTTACCGGTTACCGACGCAGAACCAAAATATGGCGAAAAGAGCCTTAAAATGTTGGAAAAAAATGCAAATTTGAAAAAAATTAAAACAAAATATGTAAAAAAACTAGATAAAATTTGCAGCACAATGGTGGAAGAACAACACAGAAATTCGATCATTTCCTTGGTCGAAAAAATCAAAGAATGTTGCTGGTTTATAAAAAAAGGGGGTTTTTTTTTTCCTTCCTTTTTCTACATAGAAACTTCCTCGATTTTTTTGACAATCCAAACGATCGAATCTACAAGTTGTTCTTCCACCATTAGGCTGCAAATTTGATCTAGTTTTTTTACATATTTTTTGTTTCAAATTTTTTCAAATTTTCAAAAATTTTCAAATTTCAAATTCGAAAATCGGTGTACCGAACTTATCGGCTCGGACCGATAACCTCGATAATCGCGATTATCGACCGATAATCGTCGATTTTGTAAACCTTGCTGCCAGGTTTGCAACCCGGGCTCCACTCCATGTCCTCGCTTCACGGTTGCCTTGAATGCGGCGATGCGAGCGGACGTACTACAGTTTCTTGCAACACACAGCTGAGGGCCAAGCATGTATGGAGTGAGTGAGTAGAAACAAAATGAGCGTACGCACTACAGTTTGACGAACATCTGTAGCAGAAACAAAATGAGCGTCCGGATTCTTGGTAGCTCCGGCAGCGCCTGTGGCCGTGGACCAGTGTGAAAAGGGAGTTTCGAGTGTTCGGAGCGAGACAGCATGCACAGGCGCGAGGAAGCACTACTGCTTTGCATGTTCGCGGGCGAGGCCAGGCCACCACCAACCATGTGGGCGAGCTTAGCTTGGGAGCGAACAAAAAGGGCAGGACGGAGATGCAACTAGAACCCTGCTGCTATCCTGCTCCCTCACACGGCGGAACACCCTATTAATAGCCACGCCACGCTTGTTCATGAGCCATTCATGCTTGTGTGGGGGATAAGCTACATCAGCTCGGAATCGTCGGATCACGTCCTGTTGAAAGAATTTTTGTAACAGTACTGCAGAAAAAAATGCAACGTACTAGTATTACTGCACTCTTCCCCTTCTCCTTAATTTCCTCGTAGTAGAACACACTAGCTAGTGACACTACAGCCACACGAAGTACAGACACTTGATCGAGATGAACTGCGGCCTCCACGCATTGAGCTAGCAGCATGCATATCACTGCACCGATGGATCAAATCGGCCTCCACGCACGCATGATGCGACGCCACGCGACTTGTGTGAGCGACTGGACACTGAACCAAAGCACGGAACTTGCTCGGTACCTGCACTGCACACTCGTTGGACCGGCCGGAAAGAAGAGCAGAGGTTGGTGATAGGTTGCTCGGCGTTGGTTAGCTCTTCTCTGCTGCTACACTTGCCCACCGATCGAACAGTTCGCTACTACTACTAGCTTTCGATGTCACCGTACGTGCCAGTCCAATCCGAAAGCAAAAGAATTCCCCGGTCCGCACTACCATCGATCATCAGCAGGGACAGGACATCAGCGTGCTGTGTGGCCTAGCCTGCTCGATGCACGGCGGAAACGAGGATTCGCTGGTCGCTAACTGCGTTTCCCACTAGCTAAAAGTCACGCATTCATAGTGCCAACAAAAATCGATAAACGTGTGCTTCCTCCAGGCAAAAACTCGAGCACTGTCACAACACCCATAGATTGTCAAAAGCATCGGAAGCTCTATAGTGCAACCAACCCCGGCCGGCACCAGTGTGGCTGCTGAAGTATGGAACAGTGAAGAACCGTGGAAGCATGGGCAGAGCGAACCAGGCAGCCAGGCCCGCACGACGGACGGGGCGACCGGACCGTGACGAACAACGATGATGACTGGACAGCTGACAGGGACGCGGCGCAAATCCCGGGGACCCAGTTGGCCGCGTCGCCGTCCCCTCCCGTCCAATCAGGATCTGACGGCCACGCCGCGGCCGCCACGTCACCGACCGGGTCCGGGCCCCTGCCGCCCCCACCACGTCCCGGCCCGCTGCCCCCACGCCGCCGCGCCCACCTGGCAAACTCTGGGACCCATGGGTCATCCACCTCCCCCACGCCCCCGCCCGCGCGTGCACCAACCGTTTTGGCCGCGCGATCCGCCTCGGGCCGCGCGCCCCACCAGCTTTCCCAGATACGGCAGGCACGGACGGAGGCGTCAGAAAGCGCAAGGCTTTCCGGCTGCGTGCCCGCCGCCACCACGCGCACAGTGAACAGTAATCCCCTCTCGTCAGAGAATGATTTCAGTGTTAAGCACCCGGATTACGCGACGCTAAAAATGACCGTCCGTCCGGCCGGGGGCCCGCACGCTTAACCCAGCAGCGTGCTACGTTCGCCGCGCGGTCATGGGAGGGCCCCAGAAAGGAGGAGGCATGGGCCCTACGCGCGCGCCACGTGGACGCCGGCGGTGGGCCGAGGGCTCTCCAACCACCTGCCCTCCAAACGTGGAGAGCCGCGTCCTACAAAACCGTGTGCCGTTCCGCTCCTCCTCCATCCGCAAAGAACGCCTCTGCTGCCAATATCACCGCGCGGTACGAGTTGTAGCCGTGCAAGAATACTAACACACCGGCACACCGTATACGTGTCTGGTCTACTACGTACTACATCATTAATCTCGTACCACTAGAGCTGGCGATCGCCAGGTGGGCCCACCGTCAGAGGGAGAGGAGGAAGCGAGCCGGAGTACAAGCGAGGCGGAGTACTTGGTGCCAAGCAGGCAGGCAGGCAGGCAGGAGCACGACACGAGCCACCACTGCTCAACGCCAGCAGTAGAAGCAGCGGCGGCCGCATGCAGGTGCTGCGTGCGGCAGCGCAGAGGCAAAAAGGGAGAAAGCGAGGCAGCGATCGAGACAAAACAAAGTACTAGCTGCTCGCTGCAGTACTCCGCCTTGTTGCTAGACATTTGTTGGTGAAGGCTTTGAACACTATGCCATGGAAAAGCCGCTCTGCTACATTGCAATGTTGGTTTTGGTGGTGGTACTAGTAGCGTTCAATGCGTGTGCCTTGGAGATTCGGCTAACTATGGCAGGCGGAGAATGCAACAAAAAAGCTATGGTTAAGCTATCTCTTTCTTTCCCCGTTTTCGCTCGATTCAGATCGTCAACAGATCAAGAGCAGAGCTCACGCTCTTGCTTGCTCTTTGCTACCACTACCAATCTATGCAAATGTATTCCATAATTCAGAGCCTAACAATAAACAGGAAACGAATTAACCAGCAACCAAGCATTCTAATCACAATTCAATGAATCGGTAAAAACGAAAGGTAGAAGCAAGGTACTACTCCTACCATAACAAACTACTACTACAAAAGATGTTTCTTTTCTTCTTCTCTGATTTTTTTTTCATCCGACCTTTTGGTTCCTCGGATTTATCTCTTACCTCGAATCACCTCTGCCATTGGAATTAACCTGAATGATGATGGTGCTAATCTGCCTGCCTGCCTGCTTCAAGCGCCTGGATTGAAGTAGTGGGGATCTGACACGGCAGAGAGCTCCACTTCCTCCGAGGGCGGCGCCACGTTCAGATCGATCATGCCGGGGTTGTTGATCGGGGACGGCGGAGCGGCGGCGGAGGCGGCCTGCGCGGCCGCGGCGGCGGCGCCGCACGCGTGGGACCGCTTGTGGCCGCCCAGAGCTTGCCCCGACGAGAACACGCGGTAGCAGTAGGGGCACTCGTGCGGCGCCTGCAGCAGCAGCTTCGCGTCCATGTCCTCGTCCCCGTGCAGCTCCGGCAATGGCGACGCCGGCTGCGGGAGGGGAGGAGGAGCCACGGGGGGAGCGCAGCAGCCGCCCCTCCCGCCGCGCACGTTGCTGGCGCGGTGCCCGCCGAGCGCCTGGTAGGAGCGGAACACCTTCTTGCACGCGCTGCACTGGAACTGCGTGCGCTTCTCCGCCGGCGGCGCCGCCGGCGCTCGCCCCCGCGCCCGCGGCGGAGGAGGAGATGGGAGCGCGTAGCCGTCGTCGCTGCCGTCGTCCGAGTAGTCGACGTCGATGCGCAGCGACGGCGGCCACGAGTCGCGAGAGAGCTTCATCAGGGTCAGAGCCACGTCCTCCTCCGGGGTGGCGGCTTCCGAGACCGAGCTCACCGGCTCCGCCTCGCCCCAGGCGGGACCGGGGCTCGCGCGCTTTGCGCGCGGCGGGGTGGACTCGGCCTCGCTCTCGCGATCCGAGAAGGAGCCATCCGCGACGCGCAGGCTGCGCTTGGGGTTCTCCCGGAGCGTGTAGATGGAAGCAGGCTTCTTGAACCCGGCGTCCTCGTCCTCGGCGGTGGTGAAGGAGGTCGACGCGGAGGACGCCGAGGAGATCTGCTGCTTCGCGGCCGCTGCCGCCGCTGCAGCAGCCGCCGCCGCCGCCGCCGCGGCTGCGGCGGCGGCGAGGGAGTGGGAGCGCATGTGCCCGGCGAGGGCGCGGGGGCTAGCGAAGCGGCGGGAGCAGAGCTTGCATGTGTTCTTCGCCATGGCGAGAGAGCTTGGGGAGCTCGGGGAGAGCTCGGGGCAGGAGCAAAAATGGTGAGGAGAGAGAAGGATGGAGCGAGAGCAAGCGAGAGAGCTGCGGAGGGGAGTTAGAATATAGCGGAACAGCCAGCTTCTCTCTCCTATTTATTCTCCCTTTTCTTTTAGATTTTTTCCTTCCCTTTCTTCAGATTTATTTGCCTTCTCGTTGACACCTTCAATCGCGCGGAGAGCAGCTTGTCGATGCTTGGTTCATCATGCAAATCGCATCAGAGATATTTCGCGGCCCTTTGACTGCTTAAATTGCCTCCTGTTTTTAAGGATGTACTAATATCTACTCATGCTGATTCGGGATATTCACAATTCACAGCTAATGCCCCATATCTGCACCAAAATGCTAGACCATATATGTCTGACAATCTCTACCAAACAATCATCAATGTCTTTGAGATTTTCCTTGCACTGGATGATTCCATATTAAATGTATGCCAAATAATGGTGAATTTCATGCCTTGTTTTTTCTCTTCAGTCTTTTGGATGCATGATCAAATTAAGTAGTACTAGCAAATAATTGTTCATTGTATTTTATATTCTATTATTATGGCACTGACTTCTCACAGTGTGCAATACAAGCTTGACCCTCTTTTGCAACATCATACTAATAGAAAAGCAGTAACTTTTTTTAGAGCAAAGTATATTTTGACAATTTTCACTAGAAGTACATGATTGCAAATTGATGCTCTATGTAGCCGTATAGTTTTTAAAGTTAGATTTTAAATTTTAAATTTTCAATTCCAAAAACATCAATTTGGGAAGAATTGAGGAAAACATAGTTTTTCCCCCTATTTCCTTGTGATCAAGCGAGAAGAAGCACCAAACTTTACATGTCATTGGCATGCATGGACGTCCAATGCACGTGTTACTAGCTAGTAATTGACACTATCAGACTGAAGTACGCGCCAAAATTCAGAGGAAGCCAGTGTCTGCTCTGGAACCAGCTGTGGTTAGACGCGCCCAAAAGATGCCTACGTATCCAAAGCTTCAAAGTCTCATGAGGCGCGCCCATGGTTGCATATATATGCTCCAAAATCCGCTGCAAGTCGAGTGTCCAGTCTTGCACTAACCCTAGTGTCAATGCAAGCACCCAGAGCATGCCGCACTCAAAAGCCTCAGCTCATGTTAATGCGCGCACGAGGCGTGTGCACACACGCTTGGGCTACCTAATGTGACAAGCCCTCAAAGTAGACATGAATATGTTTGCTACTCCCTCCGTTTTCTTTTTGATGTCGTCCCAGTTTAATTCAAAACGTGTGCAAATTGTTGACGTCACCAGTACAATATAATTCCATCTTCCCTGTCTGCCACTGTCCTCTGCTCACCCCGAGACCAGAGCTCCTCGCCACCGACGCGCCGTCGCCCGCAACCAAGACCCGACGACGGCACGCCCCGGGGCAGCAGCACGCGATGAAGCTGAAGGCACCACGCTGCTGCACGACCTGGACCTCGGCGACGTCTCGCCGACGTTCTCCGGCGAGGTGACCGTGGAGCCTTGGATGCCGAGGTCTCCGGCCTGGTCGAGCTCGATTAGATCTCCAAGGTCAACGCCGCCCGGCTAGCCGACGAATTCGTCCTCCACCATGCGTGGGGATGGGGGAGGGAGTGGGGCGGGAGCTCTCGCTGGGGAGGCGCGTTGACAGGCGAAGACGTGCGGCAGGGAACGACGGGGAAGAAGAAAGCCGGCGGCACCGCGCTGGGGGACTTCACGGGAAGCGACTTGACTAAAAAGGGCAGACACGTCAAATAATCGAATCCTTAATTTCGTCGAAGCTGTCTGAAACGACATCATTAAAAAAACAGAGGGAGTACGAGAAATCGCGCACGGCTAGTGCCCCGGGGGGTTTGCTCCGCGGTTGTTCAGGTGACGACCCACGCGGGTTCGAGTCACGGAACTCGCACCCTAACCTCAAATAATAAAATTCTAGGTACTTCCCACACGTGGAGCCAGAGAAAATGCGACTCGAAGAATTCGTTCTTTGAAGCTACGTGTAGCGATAGGGTTGACCGTATGCATTGGTGAATTGTGTATGTACATAAGCAAATACTAGAATTGTACAGTTTGCTCTAATGTTCGATGGGCAAGGTTGAGTTTTTGAGGCTAGATCCTATAGGCTGGGTGTACATCCACACAAATCGTGGATGAACAGTGCCGGCCAGGTCCCTTATGATCAAGCTTGAAGCTATTAGGAAAGTCTAAACTAATAAAACGACAAATATTCTTTGTTAGTTGGATCATAGTCACTCCGCAAAGAGACTATTACATGCGAATGGCCTTGTTTTACCTTTTTGTCAGAAAGAAATGCCATTTTCCCTAGTATATACCAAGCTCTTTTTTGCTCCATATAAAAACCTTTGTAGTAAGTTTCTTATTTATGAAGTTCCAGCTAAATTACCCGGTATCTTCATCGATATTGAGTGACAAGAATCCATTTATTCCAATAAAAAGGAATAAAGAGCGTGCATGCTGGCAAGAATGTGCTCGGAGAATGACAGGACCGAAACTGAACGGAAAGCAGCAGCACAGTAGATCGAGAATAATTAAGCTGGCAAATATATTTCTGTAAAAGAATGTCAACATTCTGTGGTGCCATTTTGGTGGCACATTAATAGCAGCACGTTACTAAGCTAATGCATTTCCGCCTGTCCCTTAACTCACGATTAAACAACTGCTATACTATGGATCGTGGAGATCCTATTAAATCTCCCTGAAATTAATTAATTACTGTTGGCATGTAAACGAACAGGCTGTTGATTTGCTTCCAAGTTTGCAAAGGAGGAGTACCACAACTGCTTATACTACTATGGTTCTAGCTAGCTAAGCCAGCAGCGAGTTAGCTAGCCCCACGCGACAACAGCGTATCTGCGTACGTACGATGGCCACGCTTCAGGTGCGCCCGATCTGAAGCTTTTTTTTCCGCGATGTCTCGGCACGTACGCTCTTTCCTCTCTCTTTGGTCGTGGGTCACGTATGAGTAGCTTGTAGTAGTAGTATATGACCGGCGCGCGGATGAGCGTACAAAGCCCATGTGATTAATTGCCCCAACTAAGTACGACGCGATCGATCGAGCAGCTGCTAGTAGTGAGCGAGCAACCACCGCCGCCACCCGCTGTTGTAGGCTGCCGCTATCTTCATCGGCGAGCCGTGCGTTCGTTCGATGGACGGCCGGGTTCGCTTCGCTTCGCTTGCTGCCCCGCGCGCGCGCGGCTGCGCGTCTCTGCATGCTACGTACTGCCTGCTCCTACAGACTGCTACGCTGCATCGTGGTGGCATGGCTCGTGTGCCTGGTCTTGCTGCCCTGCCCGTGTCCGGGAAGTTAATTCGGAAGCTACTACTAGTGCGGAACTCCATTTGTCCTGCTTTGCCCGAGTCAAGCGGCGGCGCCTTGGCTTTTTGTTGCGCAGACGAGGCGGGTGAGCTCAAAAGGTCTGCGTTTCCCCGTGGCTTGATGCACGAAAGAGAAGAAAAGCAAGAGAGTTTCGCTTCCGTCTCCGCTTTCTCTTCAGTTCCTCTCACACAAGCTTGCTTCGTTCTATCGCACGATCTATTCCTAGCACTTTGTCCGTCTTTTCTGCCCAGTCCAGTGTTAACAGTACAGTCCGGCAACGACTACCACCACACCGCAGGCTGTACTACTACTTCAGTGCACAGAAGAGAATGGCCGCGGTGGTACGTACACAACCGCATTTGACATGTACAGCTCGGTACGCAACGCGGCAGTTGAACTGTCGAAGCAAGTCCTCGTGCTACATACATGCATCCTCCGCAGATGAGATGAGATGGTGCTCGCTGGTCAGTGCAGGTAGGTGATAATTGCCCGTTAATTGATGGAGACTCCAAAACGGGCTGCTGACGGGTGGTGTGCTATACTGGCTGCTGGTGCTCTGCATACGTGAGCCCGGCTGCTGTTTTCTCCACCCGAACTTACGTAAGAGTGTCGACCGTGTGGAGTGAGGACGACATTACTGGACGGCTGGACCTGGACTCGATCGAACCGAGCCTGAGATACCTTTTTTTTTTTTACCTGAACCGAGCCTGAGATGCTGGAAGTAGAAACTGTTCAAATTTCGAAACTCATATATAATCAGTGTCGTTACGATAGGTAAGGATGTGGGCCTGTGTCTGTTATGCCAAGCATGGTGCCGTGATGTAGGCCGGGTGAGGCAGTTGCGGAAGGTAATTATTCTGTCAGGTCAGCAAGGTTGTACTAGAGCTGTGAGACAGCGTGTACTACGTAAAAGATTTATTCTGCTGCTGAACATTGCCAAATCGAGCGTATGCCAGGTGAATGGCCTAGCTATATTCTCCAGCATGCACGGTGATCTCCATCTAGTAGGCTAATTAATTAAACAGCTAAAGATTCACCACCCTTACCCCAGTGACAGCGAAGGCCCGCCCGTTTACAAAGACCATAGGCATTTTCTTTTATTAATACCTACTAGCTAGTGGTGTTTGGTCCTAATCACAAATTTCTGCCGAAAACGGGCATCGGTCATTCCACACTCATTACTGCCACTGGATAGCTAGTAGCACGACGCTCCTACTCCTATACTATCGCGCACGGAATGTGCATGCATGATCATGGTCAAAGACGGCTCCCTGCCTAATTGAACTGACCACGAACGCTCATCTTTTACCGCTCGGAATTCAGCATTGGGCGACTGAAGGCCCGAGTGAATTACTGCTACCAATAGCCTTCTTTCCGTCGCACACGATTTCGCCGTGCCTTCAATACGGGGAGTTGAGTAATGGCCTCCTTGGCTTTAGCAACCGGATGAGGAATAGGAATCTGCATGCATGGATCGGGTCAAGGCGTGAGTATGTGATGAGTGGTGGGCGTGGCTGGCCTTCCCGTGCTTCGGATCCGCAGCGTCCTAGTCATAGTGCACCCAAAGCGGAGGCGCCTGCTGGGTGTGTCACCGTTTGCGCAAGCGTCCCCCATGCCCTTTCTCTACGCCCGTCGCCGATATTCTCGTGTGAATAGCATGTTGCTGCCTGAGGAGCATGCGAGGTTGGCCCCCCTAGGCTATAAGGGCGGGCGTCTCGTTGGATCTCGCTCCTGGTCAGTGGCTACGCTCGATCGGTGTCGAAGTTCAAGCCTAACTGAAAAGTTGCTTGGACTAAATGTACCAGTTGTCTTGCTGATAGCAACTCCGTTGTAGTCTAGCTTGTTAGGATACTCGGCTCTCACCCGAGAGACCCGGGTTCGAATCCCGGCAACGGAATTTTTTATTCTCTTACTCTTTTCTCCAAACCCAACAAAAGCTTCACGGGGCCACTGAAAACGCCAGCATGTCATTTGTGCTGTCAAAGTTTTGTCTACCTCCTGCTTATCTCCATAATAGTTTTGGCTATTTTATGCAGAATATATCACCTTTTTGTTCTTCTTTGTCATATTCTTATCTCTTATGTCATTCTTCTCCGGTTACTTTCTTGTATATAAGCCTTTCATAGACCCCGAGGAAAACTCTATACATGTATAAAATAAATAAATTAGTTGCTATGGCTAAAGAAATTAGTTGCTATGGCTAAAGGTTGAAAATGAAAAGAACTAGGGAAAAAAGGATCTTTTTTAAAAGGGCAGATCAATGGTAAGCAGTTTTTGAGGTGGAAAGCAATAGGCTAGCAAATGATCAAGAAGCTGGGACAATGCACCGTGAGGTTGCTGTGTTGGAAGCCGTTCTGATTTACATGAATCTTCTACGCGACTGCAGCAACACTCAGCTAACATTTGACTAACACGTACTAATTGCCTGGATTGTTGCTCGTTGGACAACACGTACGCTCAGGTCTTCACAATTCTTAGTGAATGTGGGGGGGGGGGGGGGGGGGGGGGGGGGGGGGGGGGGGCATGAGTGGCTCCGCTAGTGTCTGTAATCATCACACTCCTCCATTTTGGCACGATGACTTTTTTAACTAGAAAATAGAAAAATTTATGGAGAGGTCGTTTTGAGAAAATTAACTTGGGTGTTAATGTGCCTTCAGAAATCTTAATAAGGGTAAGCAATAACCAATGAACGAGAACTTATTGTGGAGGAGAGAGCTGCTTGCACCGTCCAAGTAGCCAGAGGATGATTCTTAGCACTAACGTCTGATCCTCTCCATAACAAATGCCTTCTATATGCATCTATCAGATCTATAATGGCTGCGGGAACTTTAATTGTGCATACTACAAAAGTTGCCACAGAAGGTAGGACTCAGTTAATCATTTTCAACACCTACTTGAGTCAAATATTGTGCACCGCAGATCAAACCTTCTTTCTACTTTATGTGCTATTGGAAAGAAATCTTGGTCAGATGCTTTGTCAACCCCAAAGGTAGGCCCATATATGTAAAAGGCATAGGGGCACATGCCCCCTAGGTTCTTTTAGTATGGTCACCGTTAAATCAATGAGTTGATTTTTTAACCAATAAAATCAATAGTAAACATGCCAGATTTAAGATTTAAGCAGGTTAAATCACTATGTTGGCAGTTGTGCACCTTCAGATCACGAATAAACCATTGTTATGTCCAGTGGCGGAGCCAGACATGAACCCAAGGAGGGGCCGGTCAGTTAACAAATCCTTTCACAACAAAATTAAACTCCTCTAAGTCCTGAACCTAGTAGTAGCATTCTTAAAACAGAAACAGAGGTTAGGGGCGTGATCGTTGTCGAGCTGTTGTGTGCGCTAGATCAATGAGTTCAGCACTTGTTTGTTCGTTTTGAGCTTGCCGCTAGTACTAATTTTTACTCCTAATTGCCTTCAACTACATCATTTATCTGAAAAAATCGTGTTGGGGAAGGAGGGGCCGTGGCCCCGGCTGGCCGACGCCTGGCTCCGCCAGTGGTTATGTCTATGCTTCCTTGGGACAGGTGAAACATTTATTTAAAAAGTGATCTATTCATTTCAAAATATAAACATTTTTGGCTATGTCTTTTAGTGTCTCGGTTAATTGCATCTCCTATGCACAGGAAATGCCATGCACATGGCACATAGTCAGAAATGCTTATATTTTGAAATGAAGGTAGGATATACAGAATGTAGCGAGACTACCCACTATTACTAGTTTTTTTTTAACTTTTCTTTTGAGGCAGAGGATGGATTTTTAAGCCATTTATTATAAAATATACAACAATGTTTCTTATTGTCAAGTTATCATTTGTATTTGTGATTGGATTATTTGATAAACTCTATCATGTCTCTTTATAAAATCTGCACGATTTCAAAGCATACTTTTTTTAGCTCAAATTTCAAAGCATACTTAAAACATTAAACTATACTAATTAATTAGTTATTGTAATTTTGGGTTCCTCAGCCCTATCTAGACCATGATTTTGAAAACCGGTAAAAAACCAGTCGGTAACGAAAACCAGTCTTATTTACTGTAGCAAAATCGAAAACCGTTCGGTATCTTCGGTTACTGGCTCGTTTTTCTCGGTTTTGAAAAACCACTACTATAGCGGTTTTTGAACCCTGATCCAGACATACTCAACCCAGTCTGGCCCGTCCCAGCTGAATTACATCAAAATTTCACTTTGGAGACTGTAAATAGCAGGTAAACTAAGAAGTTAAACATATACACAAAAACAAATACTTTCTCCGTTCCGCTTTAAATGTTATTTTAACACCCAACACTTTTTCATATTAAGTGTCATTCTCGCTTCTCAATGCAACTTTATCTCTATCTCTTTTCTCCTTCGCTGCTCATTGTTTTCGGCGCGCACTCTACTTTAATCTCTCCTTAATTCTTATGCCCAACCCTAGAATGATACTTAAAAAAACCCGAGGGAGCATAGTTGATATATAAAGATATTTTATTTTGGGGTCCTCAGGAGAGACAGATTAATCATTTGCAGATCAGAAAATATATAAACTAAGAAGTTAAACATATACACAAAAACAAATACTTTCTCCGATCCGCTTTAAATGTTATTTTAGCACCCAACAGTTTTTCTGATTAAGTGTCATTCTTGCTTCCCAATGCAACTTGATCTCTATCTCTTGTCTCCTTTACTGCTCATTGTTTTCAGCGCACACTCTACTTTCATCTCTCCTTAAGTCTTATGCCCAACCCTAGAATGATACTTAAAAAAAACCGAGGGAGTATAATCCATATATAACGATATTTTATTTTGGGGTCCTCAGGAGAGACAGATTAATCATTTACAGATAAGAAAATATAGCAGGTAAACTAAGAAGTTAAACATATACACAAAAACGAATACTTTCTCTGTTCCGCTTTAAATGTTATTTTAGCACCCACACTTTTTCATATTAAGTGTCATTCTCGCTTCTCAATGCAACTTTATCTCTATCTCTTTTCTCCTTTACCACTCATTGTTTTCGGCGCGCATTCTACTTTAATCTCTCCTTAATTCTTATGTCCAACCCTAGAATGATACTTAAAAAACCCGAGGGAGCATAGTTGATATATAAAGATATTTTATTTTGGGGTCCTCAGGAGAGACAGATTAATCATTTACAGATCAGAAAATATAGCAGGTAAACTAAGAAGTTAAACATATACACAAAAACAAATACTTTCTCCGTCCACTTTAAATGTTATTTAGCACCCAACACTTTTTCAGATTAAGTGTCATTCTCGCTTCTCAATGCAACTTTATCTCTATCTCTTTTCTCCTTTACCGCTCATTGTTTTCAGCGCACACTCTACTTTCATCTCTCCTTAATTCTTATGCCCAACCCTAGAATGATACTTAAAAAAACCGAGGGAGCATAGTCGATATATAAAGATATTTTATTTTGAGGTCCTCAGGAGAGACAGATTAATCATTTGCAGATCAGAAAATATGGAGAAAAAATGTGAAGAATTCCAAGGCTCCTCGAAGGACCGTACAATAAGTAATCCTTTTGAAAAAAGAAGCTTTCTAGCCTATTTACATTTTATACCGTCCCCCTAGCAATACGGTCCCTGAAAGTTGGAGTAAAGTGACAACCACAAACACGCAGAGTACTCACCCTATGACCACACGCATGCAATCCTACTCCTATAAGGTGCAACACCCGTGCCAAGTTTGAGACTTGAACCCGGGTGGGATGATTCCACCACAAAAAACCTAACCAGCTGAGCTATGCTCGCTCTGCAATCCATCGCCTAACATATAACTACGTACATTAGGTGTATATACATATACACTGATCATATATACGTCATTACTAAGTACGAACTTACATATGTCCAACAGATCAAGTAATACACGTTAATAACATAATACTATGTTCATCGATTGAAATGACCTCAGCAGTGCAATTCTTGTAGTCGACTGGTCGAATTAAGTTCAACTTCGAACTTTCAGAAATTTTGTAAAAAAAAAGTATACCCTTCCATTGAAGAGTGGTTTTTTTAGGCTAGTGGAGTAGTTTTGATTAAGGTTTTATTAGTTTATTACTCTAAACTAAATCAAAGATTTGCAGGATACTTCCTTCGTGGAATAAAATATTGGATCCTCAATTGATCCCCTCTTTGTTGTTGCTTCATAAGAGTATTGTAGATTATGGAATAGATTAAAATCGCGTTATAAGAATTCCGCAGGTCCTTTCCGCTCTAATCAGATAAAAGGGGTAAGGACCCGCTAAGCTCCTACTTTTTCATGTTTACAATCTGGCTCCTCCGATTACTATAGAGATGAACCCAATCCAGAATAAGAACCGTAAAAGAAAACACCTATTAAACCAATCACAAGAATACCGGTTACAGTACCTATCAGCCAAAGAGGAATTCTTCCAGTAGTATCGGCCATTTCCCCTACTTTCCTCCACATTTTCTCAATTGGTCATGCTAGAGACAAAAACAGTCATGGATAGTTATAAGGATGGTACCCTTCCAAATGGGATAAGAGAATTCTTACTACTCTCTTCTCTACCTTTCTCTCAATTGAAGAAGTAATTGGAAAATAAAACAGCAAGTACAAAAATGAGTAATAAACCCCAGTATAGACTGGTATGATTCAATTCAACATTTTGTTCATTCGGGTTTGATTGTGTCATAGTTCTATAGTTGGAATTTGTTTATCGTTGGATGAACTGCATTGCTGATATTGATCCCAAGAAAAAAACCGTGGGTACAGCTAATCCGTGAACAGCCAGCCATCGCACTGTAAAAATAGGATAGGTTCGATCTATGGTCATTGGGGGCCTCCTAAAAGGATCTACTAAATTCATCTAGTTGTTCTAAAGAATCAAAACGGTCTGTTATTAATTGAATTCCTTGTCGGCTTTCCATAAAATATTCGTTTGGCCGAGGACTTCCAAACACGTCATAAGCTAAACCCGTGCTGACAAATAACCAACACGCCATGAATAGGGAAGCTATAGTAATGCTATGAATAACCCAGTATCGAATTCTGGTTCTTTGGTTCATTCTTGAGGGCTCTTCTCTTTGCTCTCAGACGGGAGGCCAATGCCGACTTGCAGCCACGGCGAGGTTTCCCCGGCCACATTCATGTCACTGAGGTCGCTGATCTTGCCTCTCTTAGCGCTCCGGCTGTCCGCTTCGTCCTCCGTGGCCGCAGCTCTCGCCGTGTCGTTGCGGCTGCTCGTAGCGTTCTTGTTCACGTTGCTCGCGTCGCTGTGGCCGGTCCACGACTGCATGTACAGCGACGCCGGCGCGTTGAGGCACAGCACGCTGCCATTGAGCTCGGCGGCCTGTTTCGTGGCTGTCGGATTCGTCGCCGCGTTGAGGTCCAGGACGGGATCGGCCGCGCCGAACATTGGGCGTCCCAGGGTGAGCTGCTGGCACATGGCGTGCACGGCGTGGTCTTGTGGGACGATGGTGTGGAGCTTGGCGACCGCGCCTGCCGGGTCCCCGGAGAAGCCAGTCGTGAGCCAGTGGCATCGCTTGTGGCCGCCAAGCGCTTGCCCTGACGTGAACACGCGGTGGCAGATGGAGCACTCGTGCACCTTCCCCTTCTTCTTGGTCGGTGAAACGGAGGACGGCGCCGGCGCCGGCACCTCATCGACCAGCGTGGCTGCCATTTCCGGCGCTGCAGTGGCCATGGCCGCCGCGCTGGTGCCAGAGTCCGTTGGGTTGCCGTCGTCGTTGGTATTTGCACCGGTACTGATGTCCGCGCTGTCGGTGGCGACACCAGGAGTGGCTCCTGTGACGGCTCGCGGAGGGTCGTCGCTGCGGTTGCTCTCGAGCTTGGCGGCAAAACACCCCTTGACCTTCTTGTGGCTGGCACGGTGCCCGCCGAGGGCCTGGTGCGAGGTGAACACCTTCTTGCACGCCTTGCACTCGAACAGGCCGCGCGGCACGGTCGAGACAGGCTGCAGCACCAAATGCGGCTGCGCCAGCAGCTTCAGCTCTGGCGTCCCAGGGGCCATCACGGAGATCGGCCGCGGCATAAGGATCCTGCTGTTCCTTCTCACATCCTTTTTGCTTGCAAACGCGCACGACTCCCGCTCGGCGTCGATGACGGCCGGTGGCTGCGCGGAGCGCGACGTCGACGAAGAGAGCATGACGAGGCAGTTGGCAAGGTCCTCCTCCTCGCTTGAGGGGGACGTCGGCAGCTGCACTTCGGTCACCGACCCGGTCCCGATGACCATCACCTTGGAGCGCCGCGTGCGTTTCCCCTTCGACCACCCGCCGGCCAATGCCAGGTCCGCCCCCTCCTCGCCATCATCCTCGGCGTCCACGTCGTCCTCCTCCTCTTCGTTGCACCTGCCGTCATCGAGCAACGACTTCCACGACGTGAAATCCTTCCCGCAGTTCTCGCAGACCCGGCAGCTCTTCAACCGCCCCGGGTTGGCGCGGAGCGCGTACATGCGCTTCTTCGTCGCCGACGGGCTCGAATCTCCCGTCGCGTCACCGCACGGGCATGCGTCGTCGTTATCGAGCGCGTCTTCGTCTTCATCGCTGAGAACGTCGTCGGCGACGCCGTGCGCCCGCATGTGCCCTCCCAGCGCGCGCCCGCACACGAACCCCTTCTTGCACACCTTGCAGCGATGCTTGTACACTCGCGGCAACGGCGGCGGCGGCGGAGGCGAGGGCGCCGCCGGGACGACCAGCTGCACGTGCGCCACCGGCTGCTGGTTCTCCACAACCATCGCCATGATCGATCGATCACGACATGTATTTGGGCAACGGTTTGCATGCAGCTGAGCTGAGAGGAGGAAGGAAACTGAGCGGAGAGGAAGCCGTGGCGCAGCACGTATATACCCGCGTGCCAGTGCTAAAGATAGTGTTGCCCAGTGAGCCAGTAGAAAAGAATAGCCATGCCTATGCTAGGCGTGCTCGCCGATGGTCTTCCACGTTGTCCCTCCATGCGCGGAGACTTTGAAGGCTAGTGTCATCAGCATCAGCTAGGAGAGGTGGTAGTACGCGTCAAAGCTCGCGATTCCTTCTCCGGGCGAGTACATGCGTGTACTTTCGTACGTGCGGTTGGTATTTGGAACCGTATCGTAGGAACGGGCTGGCCTGCTGGTGGCTGGTGCTGGAGTTGGATGCTCAGCTCTCCGGCATTTCGGGATCTACCAGAACACTGCCTATTTTGGGCTGGTTTGGAATGCAGTAATAAGACCACCGCATCAAAATCGGAATGACGTAAGAACGCAATGGTATATCCGAAAGAGGCGCGTGGATAGCACAAAGAAACGCATAGGTAGAGATCATAACACGTTGTAATCGGGCTCACGTAGTCACGTGTATCAAGCTATCCAAGCACCAGCAAAACAGTTAACCTCACTGTAGGTCGAGATTATTACACTTCCAGATCACAGATCGAAAAACCAAGTTGCATCAAACTCAACGGGGAACGACGGAGCAATCTGAGTGCCCAAGATCGCTTGCGCAGTCAGGTGCAATTTATGACGAAAGTATATTATCAAATCTATTTAAACAGTGTAAGATCCAAAGAACCGCCGCCAAGTACACAGCAGCATGACTTTACATACAGACGGTATAAAATCTAATAACAGGAGTAGGATGTTCAAGGGAATTTGATTCCAGGCAGTCTAATACGGCTATTCAATTCGCTTCCATGTTTGGATTCAACATATTTTCGAGCGCATGATGCTGCCAGCTGAGCTAAGTAGGCCGGCGGGACTACATAAAGGGGAAGAGACAAACAAGCTGTAAGTGTAATGGAAACAACATCCAACATAAACAAAAACTAGCATCAGACACAATATGTGTACTGTATGAAGCTGGCAAAAAGAGAACAATAAAAATCGCCCACACAAACACAGTAATAATCATATTAAGTGGCTCACCCATAGATAGCCGAGGGTAGTTCCAACGAAAACGGCTGCATTTCCCAGCAAATTTGTCAGTCACAAAACGTACCCAATAGTCACGGATTCCTAATAATAGTGGGTCTGAGTCAGAGCAATCTAAGAAAACTTACGGTGTACACAGATTGATGCATAGATATTTCAACTGATCAGGTGTAAACTGGTTTTCATCATGAAGAACACAATAACGAGTGGGAGTTCCCTAGGAAGGATATATTCACAGTTAAACAACAGTTCAAAATTATTCCTTGAGAGGTGAGACAAAAATGAACTTTACCTCGCTAGGACAGCTATAAGAGAACTCAAAAATCACACGACCGTCGAGTTCGGATCCTGGGCACCAAGGAATATGGAAAGAAATGAGTAAACAAAGGCTACAAAAAATAGAGATATGTATGTTTGTTTTCTGGGAAACGATAACAGAAACAGTAGACACAGTGAGGAATGTGCTCACTGTCCACCATCTCACCACTTCCTTGAGCTTCATGAGAAGGCCTTTGTGCAGCAACAACAAATGTGATAGGTACACGGCCCATCTCTAAACTGGCACATGCCTTTTACCAGAGAAACACAAAACCATTACAATGATCAGTAGGGGCTTGCCCCTTCTGTTCGCATAAAAAAAAAACCCATCAAGTCAGCCAAAGAAAATTCAGAAGGCAAATCACGGTGTATACCTCCTCAATAGCATTTATTTCACGACCGAAAGTGTCACCGCATTGACCTTCAATTCCACCATTTCTGTGCAAGGTACTGCACTGTTAGCATAAATCAATAAAAAGGTAGAAGCAACTGGACAGAAGGCAGAAGTACTTCTACCTGAAGAAAATTATCCTTTGAGCCCATTGTTTTGTATTCTGATGGAAGGCAAGCAGAAGCTCACTGTATAAAGAAAATAAAAGTTAGTTCCCCATGAGACTTGTGACTGTAGGCCGATATATCTTGAACTGAACACACAACACAGTACCTGACCAGTCCACCATTCTGTTTCTCTTGATTATTGACGAGATCTTTTATGAACAGTTCAGTATATGTCTGAGACGAGGCCAGAGCTTTATACTTGTTCACTCCTGGCCAGTGCATTGTTGCCACTACCTACAAAAATCAACAATAAAAAGATTGCCTCACTCTAACATGTTATCGATTTATGGAAGTTTATTTCACGCCATCTATCAGTTATAGCGCTAAACCAGACAGCAAAAGAAGTTACGATGCATACAGATGCAATAGATATTGAACCCTCTCCTGGTGTGGAACGTGAGATGTCAGCACCAAAAATGATTGTTGGGGCTTCTGACACAAATGGAATGGGAGTGACTGTGGGTTGCGGGACACCTTTTTGAAGACGCTGCATAACCTGGTTAAGAAACTCAAAGCACGAGAGATGAATCAAAAAGAAAAACAACATATAGTTCTGTAAAAAATGAATAACAATCATAGAAGAAGAAAGCAACCTTCTCATTTATTTCAAAAGCAACCTTCATCAGATAATCCTTGCTAAGCCTCGTAGCATCCGGGGAAGAAAAACATTGATACACAACTCCAATGCTCTTACAGATCTCTTCAACTTTCGCTGCAAATTGAACATATGGCAGACTCACCCCAGAAAAATCAAGGAGGCAAAAGGTGCATCATCAAATCATAATTTCCGTACCATGGGAACATGTACAATCTGGCAAAATTACAATAAGAAGTCCTATGGGGTTTCCCTCCACTTCAGGTTCGTAAAAAATTGATGCGAGCGCAAAGTCCAGAGCCCATAAAGCCTTCTCTAGATCAGTTGGAAAATGAGATTTTACATGGCGTAGCCTTGTTGGTATGGGAAAGAACTCCTATCAAGTAAATAATTAAAGTCAGATGTGTAATGTCAAGTCTAGGTAAGACTGCAGGACTTACCATTCCAATGCGCATACACATCCTTATGAGCTTAGAACAGAAGCTGGTTGTCTCCTTATCACTCATGCTTGAAAAATTTAGGAGTGCCCAGTTTTTCACGATTCCTCTTTCGACCTATAATAGGAAAAAAATGCATAAATGCGAGGATGCTTCCATACTACAACTGGGGAACTGATAACTGATAAACATTGTAAAAAGATCTATCAATTGGAAATTTAAAATCGTAGGCATATAACATAAATCATTGGTGGCCAAGCGCACACTTCATCCGGGCACAGTAACAGAACTCCATTGAGCATAAAGTTATGTTTGTACCTTTTCAGATGGATCATCATCTTCTTCACTCGTTTCGGAATTTTCAGATGCATCAGAATATGTCGTCCGGCCGTCAGATTCACCATCTTCTGTCATCATTTCATCGGAATCATCAAGTTGTTCAGATCCTTCTTCATCCTCCGTCGTCGATTCATCCGAATGATCAAGCTGTTCAGGTCCTTCTGCTCCCGTCCCGTGGCCACGGCCATCACCACCGTAATCCTTCTCCTTATTATCACCATATCCGCCGATCTCCTCTCCAGAACCCAAAAGTGTTGTATCATGCACTTCAGCAAGCTGGGTTAAGGTCTCCAGATCAACTGTCTTCCTCTTCGAAGAGCAGTGGCTAGCCTCTGCTTTCTCCTCTTCTCGAGTGTAGCTATCTGCGGATCTCTCATTATTATTACTCTCCACACGTTTGCCAATGAGTTTGTAGTAGCCATTGGTGTCAAACAGCTTGGCGTAGGTTTCTTGATCTACGTTGCTGTCTTTCTTGTACGGCGCTTTAGTTCCCCATCCTGCCCGGAGAAAGTGCGGGCGCATGCCTGACCATGAGACGAGATTATGAGGGTTCCGTCAAGGCGTCAAGCATTAAGGAAAACACGGAACGGCGACCGGAAGAGGCGTCGCTGGAATTTCTTAATTTTATTTTCGACGAGAAATGGCAGGTGCGCTGGAATTAATAGTTTCTTTTGAACTGGAATTTTATAAAAATTCGAACTGAAATTTATAAAATTTTACCGGGTAAAAGAAAGACTTCGAATGGCGGTGGTGGGCCGATCAACTGGATGGAAGTGGAACGCTCCTCCACCGCATGCTCCTCCTCACTTGCGCTGTTGTCAATCTGCTCGGATCCAACCTCTTCCCCGGTCTGCTGCTCTTCGGAGAGACGGGTCTCATTACGGGATTCGCCGCGATCGCGCAGGTTCTCGTGCCCGTCGACGGCGTCGTTTCCGGAGAAGCTAACGTTGGCCGGGGCCTCCTCACTCCTCCTCCAAGTCACCATCTTTCCCAGAAGCTCCCTCCAGTACGCTCCCCTTCCCGTCGCCATGGCGCCCGTGCAAGGTGCCACCGATCCTTGCGGCCGTATTGCTCTGTAATATAGCTTCCTGTGGAAGCCAGGAAAACGAAAAGAAACGGCGGCTCAGCGGGCGGAGCGGTTAGGGTCCGTCCGTCCCTCCGTCTAGTTGGGCTTTGGGATAGGCCCAGTTGTTGCGGTGGCCTGTAGTGTTGACGATGCTGGGCTTCGCTGGCATTACACTGCTTGGGCCTCCGCATTCGCACACGGTTGATCATTCGTGCGTAACGAAGAAAAAACCTCCTTCTTGCTTGCAGAGGAATCGTGTATTCGTGTCCTGGTTCGTTGGAACAGCGAGGGGTTTCGATTCCTCATCGGTAAGATTCGTTGTGCATTTATATGCTCGTGAAGTCGTGATCTCTCGATCTACGGACTATACGTCAGTTCATCTGAGAATAAAGTCTACATGTCATACACATGCATGTACGTCATGAGAGTACATAAACAGGCCGACTCCAAGGTCCACAAGTCCAGATCATAACAAGTCTAACCACCCGATCAAGTGATGATTATTCATACAAGACCATTGCCGTACATTGGAGGTTGCATCACAGTGTACTCAATCTTCGCCTGAGGATGATCCACAGGTTGTAGACCCTCCCCGGGTTCTGGCATAGTACTTATGAGCTTCAAACCGCACCAAATGCTGGATCAAATAGAATTTTCCTTTATCCGCCAAATACGACCCTAAAGGCTGAGAAGCAAACTCTGCCCTGGAGCGATCCGCAAATATATTTAATCCCACCCTGATGCAGTCCTCAGAATTCTTTCCTTCGTGCACACGCCGTACAGTTTTCTTGAAATTATCAAAGCGGCGAATCATCTCTTCATGGCTACGCTCCACGTTGAAATACTTGCACCAGCGATGATACAAGGACCACAAGGCATCATCTGATTCGCTGGCAAATGACCAGAGGCGTGTGCACGTCGGCGATCTGGTTGTGGTTGTCCTTTCGCTGGGTTTGAGCCGCCGCGTTTCCTCCTGCCGTTTATATAGGAGGCGTCAAGCCAGGGTTTCGGAAGGCCCTCCCACTCACAAGTCACAACGCTGCGCGCAGCCGAGCGCCGCCTCAACATCCTCTTCCCTCTCCGTCCTCCGTCCCTCCCAGCCGCATCAACGCCACCACGGCCCACCTCCATTTCATCTTGAGCGGCTGGGCCTCAGATCCGCCTTATTCGCCAATCGCCTTCCCTTCCCATCGGCGCCCACTGGCAACGGGCCGTGCACCTCAGGAGGATCCGTCGTCGTACGAGGCGTGGCAGAGATTTCTGATCGGTATGATAACTATGGTTCATTGTGCATTTGGGTGCTCGAGATCACTCTAAAGATTACTTCAATGACATTCTTGCGGTACGTGCTAGCTGGCCACCCTGTGCAAGTGAATGTGTGATCCTTCACGGAGTATTATTATTGTTCGACCTTTGTTTAAGTCAAAGAACCTCGGGTTTAGACTTCAAGCTTTTTTTTCATAAATTTTTTATTTGTAGTTAGTATCATACTTAATTTGTATTATTTGCGTGGCTATGGCTCAGGGTTCAGTCTGCTGGCAATTTTGGATAGATCCAGCATTCTAGAGGCTGAGGTTTGGATTAGTGTCATCTTGGTTTTATTTGTGGTTTCAAAAAAAAAAAAAAAGTTAGGTGGAGTGTTTGGATCTTTGGTTTCTAAGAGCTTGTTTCCGGATGTTTAAGTGGTTAATGACCAGAAGCAGATTTTAATAGAGATGGACCAGCTTTTTGGTTTTCTAAAAGCCGGGTACCTAGTTGTTGTTTTTTTAGAAATTGAACAAAAGTTGTCTTGTTTCAATTCCTGCAGGTGTATTTACCCACTAATTTAGGAGGAGCCAGAGTAGAGAAAGTAATGTTTTTGTTTAATTTTAAGATTAGCAATTCTCTCCCATGTTTTTAAATATTTGGCATCATAGACTTTTTCATTAATTTGACTATTTGCCTTTTCTATAAATATTTGTATAAATAGACACATATATAAGTTAGGCTTAAAGTGCTTTTGGTGATAGATATAATGATACTCATTTCAATTTAAATAAGTTATTATTTAGATATATATATATATATATATTATTTGTTAAAGCTCAATAAAAGAGTCAAGGGTCTCATATATTTCAAAATGGGGGGAGTATTAGTTTATAACTTCTAGACCAACAATTTTGAATTCAAGATTCAACATTTGTTTGAACTTCAACAGTTATGAAGCACAAGTCCATTATGGTGCGGAGACTAGACTCAACTTTTGATAATTACTACTTCACCAATTCGAACACATCATTTTAACATTTTTACAAAAAATATTGAAACAAAACTAGAAAGTTGTTGAACCAATACATTTAAAATGTCTATTCATTTTCAAAATGAAAAACAAAAGATATATTTATTAATGATTCAAAACATTGATAATGGATGATGATATACAACTGCAACCATGCTAGTGGATATTGTATCTCATCTCTCTTGTCTATCATATGTAGTCCCCAATGAATCATCATAATTTGTATAAATATCTATTACACGCATTCAGGTTACATATTTACTATACACGTGGATTGAAAAAACATATGCTTTTGTAATAATCATGCAATGGTGTCAATGCGTAGTTTTCATGTTAAAAATTTGGCATCAAATACAATGCTAAACCTAAAAGCATGGATAGCGAGGGATAATGGTTTTGGCGGTAGTACTTTGCAATTTCTAGTTTTCGTATACGTTGTCTAAATGTAGCAAATTATTAATTTAGATATTTTTAAAATCTATATGGATTTACCTGATTGTCGTACAACTATATTATCTAAAATTTTGTTAAGGTGAGATCACTATTCCATATACAATTTTAGGCTACATGGCAACTCTCAATGCACTCTATATGGATTGTTGTTCGAGATCTTATCTTCACTAGGCAGGCTGTTAAAAATTGACAGTTTGTAGCACTTGATAAAGCACGAGTTAAAGACAATTGAAGTCATAAATTTGCTTATGCACGCACATATGCATACCGAAGTGCATATCATATATTAATATTTAAAGATAATGGTATGAATGACATGTCACTACTAAGGCACATAATTAAACAAGGGCTGCATTGCCACTTCGTTTTTCCTTTTTGCTACATAAGCAATAATTGCTTTTCCCTTTTTTTAGAGGCAACATATTGTTTTATTGATTTACATGCAATTTTTGTTGTTTTCTTGGAAGCTTTGGATCGTAGGAAATTTGTGTGTACTGGCACAAGAAAGTATGTCTTTCCTTTGATCTAGTTGAATTAGATGAGAGTCCAACGAAAATTTGTGTTTTATATAGAAAATGAGATGTGTCTTGATGATATTTATCCACAAGGAAGCATAATTATCTCGTTACTGCTAACAGATATTTATGATGGCTAGTAGTTATTTCCATTTATCATTGAGCTTTTGTGCTATGGGGCGGCCGTATGTTTCTCGTACATGAGGCCAAGTTTTGGGTATTTGTTTAAAAAAATACGCACATGAAAGTATTATCTGTGATGCTGAAGGTGAATATATAACAAAAGGCACGATTCTTTGTTGATGCGTTCTCGTGATCTTCTCTCCTCGTTGCAGTGACATTGTTAAGTAGGGACCATCAAACTGTATTTGTGAAGATTTGAACTGGTTTTATAGGTTTTGCTTGTAGGATAGTTTAGTGGAGGGTTTACGGCCTAACGTCACCAGCATTTTCTTCAAAAAAAAAAAGGTCGCCAGCATTGCTTCTAATTAACATGAGCAGCATGGATTGGGCAAGACAAAGTTTGACATACTAGCGGAAAGGTAGAGGGTATGAATCCTTGTATAGTCGACGCTCAATTAGAACACCATAAGCGCCAAACATACCGGGATTCAAAAATATATCTGCTTGCATAGTCGACGCTCAATTATTTTCAGTCCTGAATTTTGACATGCACGTACGACGCGTCCCCTCTAATATTCCGTTGGTTTCCTTCTCTCTTTCTTCACTAGTAAAAAAACAGAGAGGGGAGCAGGAAGTCAGATGAACGTGTTTACGTGAGGTTTTTCTTATTGTCCACGGGCCACGGCGAAGAACAGTCCAAGCCTCCTTCAAGGCTCCAACCTCCAAAGCAAAGCCGGCGAGAGGGAGATAAAAAAAATAGGCCGCGTGCTGGTGAGTACGGCAGCAGCCGGCAAGGCGTGAACCCACGACGGGCGCGAGAGAACTTTCGGCTGCCGCGCGCGGACGAGCCGGCGAGTTTGCAGTCGGACGTCCGGTGCTGTCGCCTGTCGGTGCCTGCCCGGATCGGCGGGAGCCTGGTCGCAAATCACGGCAGACTGGGGCACGGCGTCCAAGGCGCCGGTGGACGCACACCGATCGATCGATCGCTCAATATCTATCAGTAAATTGTTTCGCACGACTGCTGAAATTGCCCGGCCACTAGCGATCATGCAAGTTTATTGAGGACCAATTTTGACCAAGCACAGGACCAATTTTGACCAAGCACGAAATGAGAGCGACGCTCTGCACCATGCTACTCCTACCACAGCACGAGATCGAAGAGAAGAAACACATTCCATGTGCTGGGAGTACTTGGGAACAAATGGACCTACAAACACGTGTCTTGGATCGAGCACCAACTGACAAACCCGGGCGGGTCCCCACGAAGCGCAGGATTTGCCGGCTGCCCGAGCCTACACGTAGGCCCCGTTCCAACGGCCAACTAACTGCCGATTCGGTGTTTACTATACCGCCACCACTTTTAAGCCTACACTCAGCCTGCACGAAGGCCTCATGGCGTGTCTACTTTGTAGAGTGAGATAAAGAATGGCTAGAGCCTAGAGACCAAGGTCCCGTAAGCACGATATTTTTGATCTTTTTAACTAAAGCTCGCATGTTTACTGCTGATAAAGCAGAGTGTTAGTACTAGTCTAGATCACGGCTAAGGATGATTCTAACCTTGCTTACCACGGAAAGTAGCTTCATTAACTTGATCGTTACTATGTTTGTCTTCTGAGACAGCCCAAGGATCAAACATGGTTGCAAGCTGGTGTGCTCACATTTCAGACATCGAATCTGATTCAAAGACAGAGCGTGCCCATGGACACATGCATGTGGCCGCGGGCTCACATCGGCTACTGAGAATTCCATTACAATTCAGTGATCCCTCCTCGAGGCTAAAGAGAGTAGAGCGTTTGAAGGAATTGTTGCGCTCTAACATCCACCACCTCCAGTAATCTAAAGTGGATTTTGATGTGCAGCGCCGGGCTCGAGGCGCTTCGCTTTCTGACCGAGCTTGCAAACCTGCGTTCCGCCCTGAACACCGCAAAAGCTCCGAGCGTGATCGTAAAGCGCTACTAGTAGATTAGTATGCTCGTCGCCTTTCCTTTCGCCAAGACATTAAAGTGGTCACTGGTCGGTCGCATCGCATCAACCGCTCACATGGTGCAGGATCAAATTACGCAGCACGAATTTACGAATTGATCAGTGGGCTCCAAAGAATTGTGAAACGTGAGCGGAGAGCAAAGTTGAATTATGTAGGAACAGCAAGCAACTACGGCTACGAACATTCTCCTTGCTGGCAGCCTGGCACAGAGAATGGTCGGTGCGTTTGGGCCGACGAATCGATCTCGCTTGTGCATGACAGGTAATAAGGTGTGTTGCTATATATCGATAGCTCGATGGCTAGTTGAGTTTTCGAACTTTAAAGTGTGATGAGAGAATGGTGAACTAGCTAACCGTGCACTTGACAAATGGAGCGGTGGATCAAATGATGATGCCCAGCAGTTCTTAATCAGGGCGTGAGAGGTTTCATTTGTTTATCCAAATCTTGGGTGTTGAAGAGCGTGATCACCTCCGTTATCCATGGATTATTGGTCTCCTTCAATCGTTGCTCCTCAAATTGCGTCGTGGCCTAATGTTTGTTCATTGCTACTTTATTTTGATTTATAAACCCGACCCGCCAACCGCCGTTTCCATGGTATCAGCAATATAATCTTTGTAAATAGTTCTAAATAAAAAAAGCTTTTCGGTTTAAAATGTTAAACATATAGTACCAGCATTTCAGATACTCCATATTGGATCACTAAATTGTTGAAACTGGTAGGAGAGCTACCGTTCAGTATTGAATTACTGAATTGCGGTATTTTCATCCATGTTAAACATATAGTACCAGCATTTCAGATACTCCATATTGGATCACTAAATTGTTGAAACTGGTAGGAGAGCTACCGTTCAGTATTGAATTACTGAATTGCAGTATTTTCATCCTCTTACACCCTACCCAATGCTCAAGGCTGCGTAAGTACAGCACGTAGGGACTAGCTCAGCTGGAAGACCCGGCACTGGGATCAAAACATTGAGGAGCACCTATTCCAATTTTCAACATTGGAAAACTTAGATGGATCCCTTGGGCATTGTACTTCAATTATATACCAACTTCCAAATTTGTTGGATCTCAGTCTGCTGGGTAAAAGCAGAACTGATGGATCTCTTGGGCATGGTCCGGTACTACTCCAATTGTACTTAGAATTTCGGGAGTGTGGCATGCTACTTGCATTTGCAATTGGGCTTACGTCCCCCCGAGTTTAAAAGAAACAACGTGCGCCTAGTTCTAGATCTAACTTCTCAACATGTGTTCCCAATTGTACTTTTCTTTAGATGCAGTGGCCACTTCTACTAGTACTTCATATGTACTTCCATTGCTGCCCTGTTTTGTAGGTAGCAGATTAAATAATGGTTGGTTTAGCCCCTTTTTCCGCTAACACCAACTAACTCATCACGTTCTCCCCAATAATTTTGCCGGCAGAATCCACAAATTTCTTTGCCACGTACGCCTGCATCCCCACCAATCTGCCTATAAATAGCACCCCATGGTGGTCAGCCTTGCAACTCAGGGAACAGATACTCGAAGTCTCGAACTGAGCTCGTCTCAACCTCGCAGCCTTCTCGAGCTCCCAGTGCTAGCTTAAGCAGCAGCAATGGCGAAGTCTTACACACTGCTGCTCGGCGCACTGGTCGTGCTAGCACTTCTGGTGAGCCCCATTGCCGGCTCCCGGAAGCTGGCCAAGACACACAAGCACGGGCCGACCCACAAGCCAGCGGCCAGGGCCCACGGCAACCACACTGTCCACCCCGCGACTCCCTCGGCGATGGCCGCCTACGGCTCCGGCGGCTGGCTCTCGGCCGGCGCGACGTACTACGGCTCTCCCAACGGCGATGGAAGCGACGGTTAGTGTGCTGCTGTTGCTGTTGGCGAGTGTGAAATGCTGGATATTGCACGGCGTGCTGGTGTTGACCGAGCCGGAACTGACACGGATAATAAACTTTTTGTATATGCAGGCGGCGCGTGCGGCTACCAGACGGCCGTCGGGCAGCGGCCGTTCAACTCGATGATTGCCGCCGGCAGCCCGTCGCTGTACAAGGGAGGCAAGGGCTGCGGCGCCTGCTACGAGGTCAGCACCATGGCATTTCCACAGAGTTCGTGTGGTCACACGCACTGCGGCACGGCCTACTGGCATGTGTTGCTCCATTAATGGTGCAAAGTGGTCGGCGCTGGGGCTAACTGAATGCGTTCATGTGGCGTGCGTAACGCAGGTTAAATGCACGAGCAACTCGGCGTGCTCCGGCCAGCCGGCGACCGTGGTCATCACCGACGAGTGCCCCGGCTGCCTCGCGGAGGCGTACCACTTCGACATGAGCGGGACCTCCATGGGCGCCATGGCGAAGCCCGGCATGGCCGACAGGCTCCGCGCGGCCGGCATCGTCAACATCCAGTACAAGAGGTACGTGAGCGACGAATGCAGAATTACGGTTTCTGCCTGTACCAATCTTGGTGTTCATTTCCGTGGTCGGTTCGTCGCAGGGTGCCCTGCAAGTACAGCGGCGTGAACATTGCCTTCAGGGTGGACCAGGGATCCAACCCGTTCTACTTCGAGGTGCTCGTCGAGTTCGAGGACGGCGACGGCGACCTCAGCGCCGTCCACCTCAAGGAAGCCGGCTGCAGCACCTGGACGCCGATGGTGCAGAACTGGGGCGCGCTGTATCGCTACAACTCCAACACCGGCAAGGCCCTCAAGGCGCCCTTCTCGCTCCGGCTCACGTCGGAGTCCGGCAAGGTGCTCGTCGCCAACAACGTCATCCCCGCCGGGTGGAAGGCCGGAGCGACGTACCGCTCCTTGGTGAACTACTCCTAATCGAATCACTGCGATTTGGGGTCTAATTAAATTTCACCCCCACTGTGCTTGGCTGGATTATTATGCATGGCCAAGAAGCAAACACAGGGTGTGGTGGTCAGGATTTCGAGCTTGTTTTGTTGCGGGAGAGATGTGTTTTGCGCGTCAAGAGTGTTTGCGAGAGGCGGTGTCAGAAGAGGAGGAGGTGGTGGTTAAAGAGTCGCGTTCCTCACTCCCTCCACGGTCTCTGCAGTCCCCTAATGGTGTCAATTTCTATATATCGTTTTCTTTTCTTTTGGGTGTGAAGTTGAGTGTAGTTGAGTTGCGGGTGTAGCAAGTTGGCTGGTTCAGTCTATCCTCCGTTGGACAAGCATAGGTGTCTCATGCTGAGTCCCATTATGTAACTTTTCTATCTGTGAGACGATCGTTTCTTATGCTGCGTCATTTTTGGGTGTGATGTTGAGAGTAGCTTATTGAGCTGCGACTAAAGTTGCAAGCCAATGTACCAAGTTGTGTGAGTGTTTTTTTTGTACCACGCAATGATTTCGGAGAAATAAATTACTGCTATGTCATTCTCATCATGAGTACACTCTATTGACTACTGAAAATCAGGAACCTTTGTTTTTCCAAAGGAGAAATCAGAACGTCAAACTGAATCTGAAATACGTATATATGTGGGTCAACTGGATTCCCCTGGACTATGCTAAACTTGATTTGGAGACATCAAAATGTATAAGCAAACATTCACTGCAATCCTTGGGTATGTTTGTGCTAGTTAACCCTTTTTTTCCCCCTTTAGATTATGTGAAGTTTGTACTGGCCTCTGCATCGTTGATGTACACAGTCTATCTATATACTCAGAAATAGCTGATAAATCAAGGAAACTGGCATGATTCATGTTGCATGATGACTGAAGTAAATCAGGCAGCGGTTGCTAGTGACACATACTCTGTTTTTCCCCCCTAAAACGTGGCAATTGCAGAGTGCGTACTTTTATTGCAGGATTCTCGAGCTTGTTTTGTTGCGGGAGAGATGTGTTTTGTGTGTCAAGGGTGTTTGCGAGGCGGTGTCAGAAGAGGAGGAGGAGGTGGTGGTTAAAGAGTCGCGTTCCTCACTCCCTCCACGGTCTCTGCAGTCCCCTAGTGGTGTCAATTTCTATGTATCGTTTTCTTTCCTTTTTGGGTGTGATGTTGAGAGTAGCTTATTGAGCTGCGACTAAAGTTGCAAACCAATGTACCAAGTTGTGTGAGTGTTTTTTTTGTACCACGCAATGATTTCGGAGAAATAAATTACTGCTATGTCATTCTCATCATGAGTACACTCTATTGAGTACTGAAAATCAGGAACCTTTGTTTTTTCCAAAGGAGAAATCAGAACGTCAAACTGAATCTGAAATACGTATATATGTGGGTCAATTGGATTCCCCTGGACTATGCTAAACTTGATTTGGAGACATCAAAATGTATAGGCAAACATTCACTGCAATCCTTCGGTATGTTTGTGCTAGTTAACCCCTTTTTTCCCCCCTTTAGATTATGTGAAGTTTGTACTGGCCTCTGCATCGTTGATGTACACAGTCTATCTATACTCAGAAATAGCTGATAAATCAAGGAAACTGGCATGATTCTTGTTGCATGATGACTAGTGACACATACTCTGTTTTTCCCCCCTAAAACGTGGCAATTGCAGAGTGCGTACTGCTAGAAACTCGTATTATTTATATGGCATTCTAGTTACGAAACTTAGTGCCGGCTTCCTGCGGACAATGGCATACGAAGTTCTTAAAAAGAAAGCAGGCGAAAGTGCAAGGGTTTGAATGTTGCAAAGACTATTATTGTGCTCAATCATTATAGAACTCTTTTCTGAGGGAATTGTTAATGCAAGAGGTTCAGCTGTAGTACTCTACGTACAGGAGCTTCCGTTGTCGCCGTAATGAACAGGGGATACTGATTGAGCTCAATTTGTCTGGGCGCCCTATAAAGAAAGAGCTAAATCAGTCTTTGGCGCTACATGTGAATCCGACGAAAAATAGAAGTTGATGCACGTGCGAGGACAAAACAAGAAGATATTATTGGTTTAGATTTTTGAAAATAAACTCGTGCGTATTGTTAAAAAAAAGAGTAAGTGAAACTCATACGACATGATGAGTTATTGAGTAGTACTATAGAGTACAGGTTTCTGCTCATTGCAACTTGCTGCGGCACGAGATCCCATTTCGAGCACGATGTTATAATAACTGATTCTCTAATGCAAATATGCGCTACGTATACATATATGGTCCATTTGCAGTTTCGCTGCACCTTCCTATGTTACCAAAACGCCAATGTGATCCATGCGGGGCTGATGACATTTGAAACCTTGTAAAGAACGGTGATATGATCTGATCTGAACGAGACAACATCTTCCTGGTTGTGAACTCTGAAATGCGGCGACTGCATATGGTGATTGACGCCGAAGGACGTTCACCGGGTACTTTATTAGGGACCTCGATGCTCCGTGCATTTGAAACCCAGAGGAACACGACTAAAGCTAATCATTGTAAAATGACAGTGCACAAACCTCGAGCTCCCCTGAGTCAGTAGGAGAGAACATGAACCCTTGTGGCAGTAACTTTCTTGAATGTTTTTTTTTAGAGTTCTAGAGCGCCGAAACGACGCTCCAGCCAGATATATTTCAATCAGGCAACAGTTATTACATCATTGTTCAAAAACTTCACCCCTTTTACAGAGTCACCTGACCCATTGAAAACAGTCTCAATTCGAACGACCACACCTGTTACTACACCCTCATCAGACAAACATTCTCAGCTTGCCCTGTCCTCTTCCATTATACTACTCCACTTCTTGTTCCTCCCCCACGCATGCCTGAAGAGAGCTCCCAGGAGCCGAACTCTCCCATCTCAGAACTGGCATTCTCACACCACGTCCTTGATCCTCCCAGGTCTTGCCATCAGCGCTTTGAACCCAGCAATATGCTGCAGCAGTTGCTCCAACTTGCTTACTGGGCAGGATCTTCCAATTCTCCAGCATAGGCCATATCTTCCCCCAGACCATAGCCATGCTCTTCCAAGAGATATTCTGAAAACAAAGATCATTTCTTAATTTCCATAACCCCCACAGGGCTGCAGAAGTAACCATATTTTCTATCTCAAACTTTTTATTACTTAGCCACAATCTTCCAACCGATTCAAAACTTTCACCTACTTGCAAATCTAAGACAACAGAAACTTCAGACCACATTTGCCTAGCCACTATGCAATCAAAGAATAAGTGGTAAGCCGTTTCCCTTTCAGCACAAAACAAACAAGTCTTATCTTCTACATGCCTTCTTTTCTCTAAGTTATCTCTCGTCAGCACTTTGTTCTTGGTTAGAAGCCAGAGAAAGAAGTGCACTCTAGGCGGCACCTTAATGCTCCACACTACCGGAGTATAAACAGGCTGGACACCTCTGAAATTTACAACCCTATACAGAGATTGTGAGGAGTAAATCCCACTGGAGTGGAACCTCCAAATCAAGCTATCTTCCTCCTCATTCAAATTCAGCGTTGAAGCCAGCTGAAAAACCTCATCCCACAGCCCCATTAGCCTATTATCTACTGTTCTTCTAAAAGAGCACCTTAAGTCTACCCCATCCCAAAGCTCAGCTATTGTACTCGATTTCTCATTCACAATAACATACAGCTCCCAAAACTGAACTGCTAGACTCGAGGTGCCCACCCAAATATCCTCCCAAAATTTTATTTTCCTCCCATTCCCCACATGCCATCTATACCCTATTTTAGCAGTTTTTGCTGCCCACATTATACTTTTAAAAAACTGTGAACCACCATCAGTATTACAGTAAAGCACACTAGGCCTATCAGTATGATATTTCAGGTCAACCACCTGCTTCCACAGTTTGTCCTCATCTATTTGATACCTTTTCAGCCATGAAGCAAGTAGACAGATATTTAGGTCTCTTAGATCAGGGATACCAAGACCCCCGTACTCTTTTTTCAAACACACACTTTCCCTATTAACTAGGTGATAACTATGGTGACCATCATAGTTATTCCATAGGCAGTGGGACATCTGACTATTAAGAATTTTAATTGCCCACTTTGGGAATTTTATGAAAGACATTAGATACACTGGTATACTTGCTAGACAAGTCTTAATCAGCACTACCCTAGCCATATACGACAGCAATCTACCCATCCACCCTGAAATTCTTTTAAGCATCTTATCTACCAGAGGCTGAATATCCTCTCTTTTTAACTTTTCGTAATGTAAAGGAACCCCTAGATACTTGATTGGAAACTCCCCCACAGGGCATCCAAACAAATGTGAAATTTCATGCACCACCTCCTCCTCTACATTAATTGGGACTATCTCACTTTTAAGAAAATTGATACGCATCCCAGAAATTTTTTCAAAGCACATCAAGGTAGTTTTAAGGTTCCTTAGTTCTCTAGATCCAACTTTCGAGAAGATGATGGTATCGTCTGCATATTGCAGAGATACCACCCCTTCTTCTCTCAAGTCAGTTAACAAACCTTTTATTAAACCTTTACCAGCAGCTTTCATTAACATCCTAGTTAACACGTCTCCTACCAAATTGAACAGTAAAGGGGAGATTGGATCCCCCTGTCGCAAGCCTTTACCTGGCTTGAAGTAGTTACTGTCCTCCCCATTCAAAGTCACTCCAACTGAACCAGTCGTAACAATCTGTTTTATCCATCCTACCCATTTATTTCCAAACCCTCCAGACTTCAAGACCTCAAACAAAAAGTCCCAATCAACTCTATCATAAGCTTTCTCATAATCAAGTTTTAAAATGACTCCTGGCTCTCCACTCTTATGTAAAGTATGAACTATCTCGTGTGCTACTACCACACTCTCCAAAATATATCTACCTTTAATGAAGGCACTCTGCTCACTAGAAATCAGTCTTTGAGAGATTTTCCCTAACCTCATAGTCAAAACCTTTGAAAAAATCTTAAAACTACAATTCGTCAAGCTGATTGGCCTAAACTTTTTTAAATGTCTAGCATCATTCTCCTTAGGGATCAAGGTTAGTAAGGCATAGTTCAACCTACTTATATCCAGCACACCTTTCTGGAAATCTTGGAACATAGCTACTATGTCAGCCCCAACCAAGCCCTAAAACTTTTGATAAAAAAGAAAAGGGATGCCATCTGGACCTGGAACCCCCTCTGCATAACAACTGTCAATTGCCTCCTTAATTTCTTCTTCAGTAAACTGAGCTTCTAGCAGCTCATTCTCCTCTTCAATCACTAACTCCCCCTCGTTCCAAAAATTTTGACCTAAACTGAAATTACCCCTATCTTCTTTACCAAACAAATTCTTATAAAAGTATCTCTTTATTCTCAGTGACAGGCCCATCTGGCCCATCTAGAATATCTACTCTCTTCTTCCTACTCCTTTGGTTAGCCACAGCCTGGAAATATGCTGTGTTCCTATCACCTTCGAGGATTTCCCTTTCCCTAGATCTCTGCCTAGCCTTAATCTCATCCAACGCCCAAATTTTCTCTAACTCTCTGCTAAGAAACTTTAACCTATCTAGCTCATGCATTTCTAAATTTCTACTTTCAGATTCAATATCTAGGATATTATACTCATCAGCCAGGTCCTTCTTCTGCTTATTTAAACTAGCTACTACATTAGCAGCCCACCCTCTAGCTAATCTCCTAAAAGTCCTAATTCTTCTATCAATAGCTTTACTCAAAATACAAGGCAAACTCCAGGCTTTATGCACTATCTCCTTAAAATCCTCTCTTTCTAGCCACCACTTTTCAAACCTAAATCTTTTTTTCCCAAAAGAGACATTCTGCCCTGTATCAATTTCAAGAGGAGTATGGTCGCTACCAGACTTGTCTGCAGCAGTTATTCTAGTAAGAGGAAAGGCTGCATCCCAGTCAGTTGTCACTAAAATTCTGTCTAATTTAGCCATAATCCTATTCTCTTGATTATTGGCCCAAGTATACATTCTATTTCCTGGGTTAAGTTCCAGCAAAGCCCACTTGTTAATCCAATCATTAAACAGGTCAGCCCACTTATGATTAATTTGCAGATTACTTTTATCATTGGTAAATCTAGAAAGATTAAAGTCACCCCCAACCAAGGTGGGGCCCTGCCACATACCCATAACCACATTAAGTTCTTCTAAGAAAGAAAGCTTCCCTTCCTCATATGGTGAGCCATAAACAACTACCAACCTCCACGTAAACCCAGTCTTCTTATCCTGAATCATAGCTATAACTGAAAACCTAAGCACATCTTTAAAAGTCACCACATACTTTTCAGGATTTATTCCTACTAGAATCCCCCCTGCTGACCCTTCAGCAGGTAGAATTTTCCAGCTAAACTGCATATTACCAGTAAGAGATCTTAAGTAACTATCACTAAAATTCTCCTTTTTGGTCTCCTGTATACCTACAAAATCTAATTGATTACATCTAATTTTTGACATGAGAGTAGGTTTTCTGCCAGGTCTCCCCAGGCCTCTAATGTTCCAGATGATCCCTTTCATTTATACCAACTTTTTGTTTACCTACTTTTCTATTTTGAACCACTGTCCACATACTAGGGTCCTCTTCCTCTAGAGGACTTCTTAAAAATTCTACAGTAGTAACAGGATCCACTTCCTGTGTACCACTTTCTTGAATGTTTAACCATGCTGCTTCTAGAAGCTGACACAGGACCTCAGATCTACTACTATTTTTACTACCAGCTTCACGTTTTACAAGTACGTACCTTCTGCTCCCGGCCCCGTCGGAGCGAGGTGGAAGGAGAGCGGCCGTTGGGTTGCAACCAAACGCCGGCGTGCGACATCGCCGGTGCGGCCCAAATCTCGCCACTTGTCTGCTAGTTTTTACTCGCCTCACATGGGGCGCCGCCGCACCGCATCGCATCGATCGGCATCGGATCGCCCAGGGGCCAAAGGACAAATCCGAAACTAAAAGCAGCCCCGCAGGAAGCTTATTAAAGTAGCTTCGACTGTTGTTACAGTTACACGGATGATCCAGCCAGCGCTCCACGTCGCGTCGCGTTGCCGGCTCGAATCGCTCACACAGTTTAGTTGCAACCGCCGCCGGCCGTCGGCGGAGGCCCCATGCACGGGGACTGCACCGGGATACCGGCGTGACCCGCCAGAATTCGCGCGTGAATTAATTCATTGATACGGCCGTGCGCGCCAACGGCGTAGTACGTGTGTAGTGTATGTAGAGACGCGCCGACGCCGACAGTCAAGTGGACAAGTGTGGCGCTCCGGATAGCGCTTGGAAATCGCCTCGCCATGTGAGGGCCTGGAAGCTCTGGGATTTGGTACTAGTACCGTATCTGCTGCCGTTGTTTGTCAGGTTCCACGGATTATTAGGCGACGCGAATCGCTCCGACAGGCCGCGCGGCCGCTGTTAAGAGCACGTTCGAAAAGAAGCAGGTCGATCGAGCGTGCCAATTATTTTTTTAGCAGTGTGAACTGTGGAGGCTCAGGATGTGCTACTGTCTACTACTACTGACTACTGCTAGCATATTAGTAGCAGATGGATGATAGCTTAGATGCTGCCAAGTGACATGTTAAGCGTTTTGACCGCCGGCCGGAATAGTTAACAGCAGCGGGAGGGAGGGGCCGCATGCGGATGGACGACCACCGTACCGTGCATGTGCGCGTCGCTTTCGTTCCGCCTCGCATCCGCCGGGATCTACTGCTGCTTGCCGTCTTGCTCACTCACATGGGAGCTGGCGAGAACGGACGGACGGCTGACGCCGGAGCGGGCGCCGTGCCATGCCGCGCACGCCGGCCGCTCGACCGGTTGGTGGCCGCGCGCTGCCCCTGCTCCGTGATATGTACACACCAACCAACCGAACGATTAAGAGCTTTCCTCCATCGCGAGTCGCGAAAGGGAGAGATTTGCATGAGCAGGGCAGAACGTGCATGCATGCCCTCGGAGACTGATCGCCATCGGCATTGTCTGCTTCCATTTTTTTAGAACGGTGCTCCATTGTAATCGTGTCCGTAGCACATGGAGGACCGAGATCCCGACAGTGACAAGGTAGCGTCCGTCCACGTCAATCGCCATGCACTGATGCACCGCAGGTGCAGCATGTCATGATTTGAAGTTCAGAATGAAAAAAATGGTCTTCTTGGTATCACCGTTCGTTTACACAACGTCCTTGTTGACTCTTGAAACGCCCCAACCTAGAATAAAGGAAAAATCCCAGGATAATAATACAGGGGATAATAAATCATGTACTAGGAAAATTTAAAGTTGTACGGTCCCCCTCCTGTAAAGAGTATAAAGATACTTCAAAATATCCCTGAGATTGAAGGTAGAATCTACCACACCACCTTCCGATAAATAAAGCGGCCCTTTGAACGCCCACGAAGGTTAGATACATTCACTCAGCAGTTTTCAGAGTCTCTCTCATGCTCTCCTCTCTTCGGATCTTTTCAGCAAGCTTGAGCTCCCCCACGATGAGGGAAGACACACTTGCCACTTGTGTGTTGTGTCATTGTTCGATGCCCCAACCAACATCCCCTTTCTTGTAAATAAAAAAGAAAAAGAAAATCATCAATAACATGAATCACACTAGAGTTTTGGTATACAAAATATGCAAGGAGGTTGTATGAACGATTGTGGAAATATATGCATAAGTGTATGATGAACATTTGCAAGCATTTTATAACAAAAGTTACGAAAAGGGTACTTAGATAAACAGGTCATGATTGACACTTATGTTGATATTGGCGTATTCAATCCCATTAGCATGCAAGTCTTTGAGTGCCAATGTCATTTATCTGTTAGAATATATCATTTTATATCGATAAACTTTGATCAAGATCTAGATGATAAAGACTAGTATTTTAGATATAGTCTAAGGTCATATCATAAATCATCCTTGGTTAGAAAATATTAACAGTTTATTTTAGTCAGCATTTGTAATAATAAATTGTACAGTTCGGTCTGCTTTTGTTCGGGAACTATATGCATCCTCGTTGATTGGAGGGCATCAAGGGCGGAATATTAATGTGAAAAGCAAAAATGTAGATTCAAATTTTATTTACCTTTTTAAAGTAAAATGATGAATGAGAAATTAACACATTTATAGTTCATGGCTTTATAAATGAGAAAAATAATAGTTTAGACAAGGATCAATGTTTATTCGTTTAGAGAAAAACAAAGTGTAGGTATAGCATGATTACATGATTAATATGTCAGATAGCATATATATAGATCACATTTGTTACATGTTTATACCTTTGTTGTTATGTCTAGTTAACGTTATTCTTTTTACCTTTTGCATCAGACGGTTACTTGAATTACATCTTTAAACTCTTATTAAGGTCGTGGTGAATATGTGTGCTGATTCAAATAATTTATACAGATGTTAATGGGTTTTCATGATCAATATTTTATAATAGTTGTGTTGGCTAACTTGTTAACTGGTATAGAGGTATTCTTGGTTGTCTTTTTCATAATGGTAGTTATAGATATTAGGGTAATTTTTTTGTTTTTGATTAACTTGATAATTTTTAGGCTTTGTGGACAAACATAAAGTCTCCTTGCGGAAGGGCTTATAGCCTAATGGTTACAAGAGCTTTAGTAGCACTTTAGGTTCTGAGTTCAACTCTCTGGTAGGCAACGTGGCCGTCGACAGCGAGGCACCAGTTATGACCTTGTCAATCTCGAGGATTTGCCAACTCAGTTGTAAAGATGTTTATAGAGATAGTGTTTGCGTACATACGTTCATAGGGTTGAGTGTGCGTGCGCTGCGAGTGTCAAGTTTTGTGTATACACTTTGAGCTCAGGTTTCAGATTACCCAAAGCATTACAGTACATAACTACTTCTGCGTTTTGCTGGGTGGGGGGGTTCTGATTTTAGTGTATTAGGCCTGTAAGGCCGAATTGTTGATTTCAGTGACCAGTGCAGTAGTCTTGTGAGGAAACAAATAATTATTCATATCTCTGCGGTTGCGTGGTATAAAACACACACAAACACTGATTGATACATCGGCGTGCAACATTAGTCGCAACTCAAACGTCTTCCCTCAACAACATAAACATCTGTGAGGAAGAAATGAAATTACAGAGAAACCGACACACAGGCACACATCACTACGGGGCAACAGAGACCGTGGAGGGAGGGAAGAGCACCGTTATGCAACCACCTCCTCTTCTGACACCGCCTCTCGCAGCACCCGGACGCACATGTTCCGCGAAACAAAAAAAAAAAAAAAAAAGCCTCGGGGGTTCTTAACCACCAACCGGCAAGTATTCTTGGCCATGCACAATAATCCAGCCAAGTAATCAAGCGGGGTGAAAATCACACTTGAAATCACTGTGATTTGATTATGAGTAGTTCACCAAGGAGCGGTACGTGGCTCCGGCATTCCAGCCGGCGGGGATGACGTTGTTGGCGACGAGGACCTTGCCGGATTCAGAGGTGAGACGGAGGGAGAAAGGCGCCTTGAGGGCCTTGCCGGTGTTGGAAGTGTAGCGATACAGAGCGCCCCAGTTCTGGGCCATAGGGGTCCAGGTGCCGCAGCCGGCCTCCATGAGGTCGACGGCGTTGAGGTCGCCATCGCCGTCCTCGAACTCGATGAGAACCTCGAAGTAGAACGGGTTGGATCCCTGGTCCACCCTGAAGGCAATGTTCACGCCGCTGTACTTGCACGGCACCCTGCGGCGAACCCACCACGGAAATTAACACCAAGATTGGTACAGGCAGAAAGCGTAATTCTGCATTCGTCGCTCACGTACCTCTTGTACTGGATGTTGACGATACCGGCCGCGCGAAGCCTGTCGGCCATGCCGGGCTTGGCCATGGCGCCCATGGAGGTGCCGCTCATGTCGAAGTGGTACGCCTCGGCGAGGCAGCCGGGACACTCGTCGGTGATGACCACGGTGGCCGGCTGGCCGGAGCACGCCGAGTTGCTCGTGCATTTAACCTGCGTTACGTACGCACCGCACATGAACGCATTCAGTTAGAACAGCGCCGACCACTTTGCACCATTAATGGAGCGACACTGCCACATCCAGTAGGCTCGTGCAGAAGCAGAATGACCACACGAACTCTGTGGAATGGATGTGGATGATGCTGACCTCGTAGCAGGCGCCGCAGCCCTTGCCTCCCTTGTACAGCGACGGGCTGCCGGCGGCGATCATCGAGTTGAACGGCCCCTGCCCGACGGCGGTCTGGTAGCCGCACGCGCCGCCTGCACATGGAGTACAACAATTCGGTTGCCCAGTCCATGTCAGTTTCGGCTAGGTCAATGCAACTAACGCACACTGAACACTAGCCGACAGACAGCAGAAAGTTAAGTAAGGAAGTGCTCACTAACCGTCGCTGCCGTCGCCGTTGGGGGAGCCATAGTACGTTGCGCCGGCGGACAGCCAGCCGCCGGAGCCATAGGCGTCGGCGGACGCCGAGGGGTTAGCGGTGTAGTTGCTGTGGGCCCTAGCGGCCGGCTTGTGGCTCAGCTTGTGCTTGTTGGACTTGGCCAGCTTACGGGAGCAAGCAATGGGGCTCACCAGAAGTGCGAACACGACCAGTGCGGCGAACAGGAAGTCGTAGGATTTCGCCATTGCTACGGCAGCTTTGTCACTGGTTCTTCTTCCTCTAAGCCAACACTATACTAGGAGCTAGATGAGCTTAGCTCGTGAGTTTGCTTGGTGACTTGCAAGAGTGACCACCAGGGGGTATTTATAGGCACTTTTTTTTTGCGGTGGATTTATAGGCACTTTGGTGGGGATGCAGACGTATTTGGCCAAAAATTGGGGATTCTGCCGGTCGGATTATTGGGGTAGAACGTGACGAGTTGCTGTTAGCGGAAAAGGCTAAACCAACCCCTTTTTTTAGTCTGCAAACCTACAACTCGATGCTGTGAGCAAAAAACCAGGCAAAAATTGATTTTCGAGTGCAACAAGAAAATGGTATACAAGTGGAAAACACATGTATTCACTTCTTCTTCTTTTTTAGCATTTCAGGGCGACGGTACTTGTAAGAGCACGTTGTTCTAGTAGGATCAAACACTCAACGAGTTCAGCAAAGCAGGATGCATATGAAATCGGAGCAGGAGCTCCTCAAGTGTTGGTCTCAGTACCGACTCTGTTAGCTTCAGTTGAGGCTGATTCTTACCTTCAGGACACAGAATCGATTGTCCTGTACTGATAAAAGGCAGGAAATACAAATCCAGTATATAGCATAAAAATGCACCTACTCAACTATACTACCGGCCGGAATTTAGAGAGTGTAACCGAATCTCTTGCTCTCCAAACAGATAATTTACACAAGAGCGTTCCTGTAAAAAAAAATAAGCTTCAATGCAGGATTATATATTTTAAAAAATTGCTGGTACCGTAGAAACGGAAGGTCAGGTGTCAAATCGAAATGAGGTAGCTGTAGGTAGGTCACAGCGCGATTTGAGGAAGAATTTGACGAAGGTGGTCTCATGATTACTGTAGTTAGCACGAATTTGAAGTAGACCAACCCTTGGATGATGGAGGTGATCGATCACGTTCTACAAGCCCCATGTGCTTTGGATAAACAAATGAAAGCAAACGGGTTATCATCGTCGGTTCGTTAGGATGGCGCCGACCAATTCGGATTTTCTCGCCCAATTTGATTCACTCCTTTCTCAAACGCACGGCTGGCTAGTTCATCATTCTGTCACCCTTTAATCACTTCCAACGCTGCACTGTACTGATCATCAGGCTATGTATCGTTACCAACACACCTTTACATTACCTGTCATGCACGAGTGCACGAGAGATGCGTCGGTTGATCGAAATGCACCGACCAAATACTCCCGCACCAACAAGGACGGGAACTTTGTGGCTTGCTTTGCTGCGTCTGCGACGCTGCACTCTTACGACGTTCTATAACTACCCTGAGCTGAATAATTTGGTCCTGTAACATGTGATCGGTCGAGGCAAAAGGAAGCTGCAAAGAGCTTTGATTATACCATGCGTGCACTATAATTACGCAAACTTTTGCGGTGTCCAGGGTGCGTACACGCATGTCGGTTGAGTATATGCTGACATGTTGCAGGGCTCTATTACTGAGACAGCTAAAGTTTCTCGAGCCCTGCACTTCACATCAAGCTTCTCCTTTTGATTGGTGGCTGTTAGCGCTTAGCAACACTTGCGAATACTATATCTTTCATTGTATTAAGGAATCACCAAAGTATAATCGATTTCTCTAATAATCATCGAGGCATTTCGAATTTTCAGTGGTTGAGGTGACCCCGCAGGCACATGCATGCGTACGTGTGATGCGCCCCTGTATCTGCCTTTGGATCAGATTCGATGGCTCAAAAACTCGTGTGTAAGCACTGAACACAGCAGCAACCGCCAACCGCTACTCGCTAGGGCTTTTGTGCTGTGTCGGGCCTGATATATTCTGAAGCTAAAACAGCCTTCATCTATCGTATTTGTCTAGTATGAGATTTCTGTTCCGATCTTCAGATAAAATATTAGCTGAAAAGTTTGGGCATATTTCGAAATTTTAGCCAAGATAGTTCTGGAAGAAAACAGAAAACCTGAAAAAAATACACCCGACCTCTCCAGACAGGCATTAGCATAGAGGCTAGAAAGTAGAAGCGTGGCAACGACTGACCCTCTGGTTATGTAGAAGTGCAGCATGAGACCTTTGGTTGAAAGGAGAAGACGTTATGCTTACCATGTTACCCAGGGTCTAAACTAGTTCATCTTATCTGAATTAATTGCTATAGCAGAAAATGGAGAACAGCTTTCCTTAAGAAACGAAAAGGAGCAAACCGAAAGGAGCACAGTAATAAAAACCGAATCGGCCGTTAGTTGGTCGTTGCAACGGGTCCCATCCCATGTGTAGGCTCGAGTCGGGGGCAAATCGTCCGCGCCTCGTGGGGACCTTGGTTTGTTTGTCAGTTGGCGCATATCCGAGACACATGTTTGTAGGGGGCTCTTGTGCACAAGGACTTGACTACTCGGCCATTGGCACATGGATTGTTTCAATTCTATCCGATCTTTGCACCAGCACACACAAAATGGATTTATTGATGGCCTCAGTGTGTCATCCGGAGTTCTGGTAGATTATTTTCCCCCGTGATCCCGAGCATGGTCACTTTACCAGTAAGCTGGGTAACCAGACACTGCTGCTGTTCGTGGAAGGTGGAACACATGTGGATGTTGCCGTAAGATAAGAACGGGCCGTGCGAACGCGGCCGGCATCCATATAGTATAATCCTTCGACCGGCGTGTGGCACCGGCTCCATGGATCGAGGAAACAGGGCTCCCGCCGATCGCGGCATCGGCGACGGGGACACGACGCACGCGCAGCCCCCCGCGCAGCTCCCTACCCACAGCGTCAGGCTCGGACTGCAAACTCGCCGGATCGTCCGCATCCCGGCCGCCGAAAGTTCTCCCTCTCGCGGTTCCAAGCCATGCCCGCCGCACTCACCAGCATCCGTGATCCGTCCTTCATTTTTCTTTTTTCACGTGGCGTCGTCTTGCGGCCTCGGACCCTTGTGGTGGTTGTGGGCCGTGTTGTGTTTCTCTCGATGTGTACAAAAACATCGCGCCCGGTCTGACTTCCTGCTTGTGGGTGCCCGTGCTTGTGCGGAAGTAAGCCTGTCTCCAACGGTGTGGACCTAAAATGAGAATTACGGTGAATTTGGGTTTCAAAATATAAAAAACACATCTCCAACAGAACACCCAAATAAAAGACCCATTCTTGGACTTGGCAACCTCGCTACCCAGTAATGCGTAGAGTGTTTTACCTGTATGCCATTATAAAAGATCGTAGTTACGTGTATGCCACTAAAAAGTTTGTCGGCACCTGTGTGCCATCGCACGAACTTTCTTTTACCTACACGCCATTATGGACGGATTTCTCACTAACAGAGATTAATGGAGATGTAAAAAGACGATTTTACCCCTTTTGCTTTCCATCCTCGCCGCGCCTGCCCCGTGCCCGCCGCGCGCGCCAGCCTGCTGCCGCGCCCGCCGCGCCTGCCCGCGCCGCCAGCCTGCTGCCGTGCCCGCGCGCGTGCCTGCTGCCGCTCCCGCCGCGCCCGCCCGTGTGCCCGGCGCCGCGCCCGCGCACGCTCGCACGCACCATCCTCATCTTCTTCTTTCTTTCCCCTTCTCTCTCACCTCACTCCCTTCTGCTCATGAAGAAATCCACAAAATTGCTGCAAAAAACGGAACAATCTCACAACCAGCAATAGTCAGGAGACTCTCCATCATAAATCCATTTGTCGCATCTTCAGATACGGATCGTTATCCTCTTCTTCCTTTGTTAATTTCCCTTTCTCTCTCTCCCCTGCTCTTCCGCTCAAACAAATCCACGAAATTGACTGCCGGAGATGAATAATCTCGCCCAGAAGAACTGTGATGTACTTTCTCCCTCTAAAAGCAACCCGTTTTAGGCATTTCCAACACCATAATGTGCTTCCTATCTGAAATCGAACCATATCATTCATGTTTCCGGCTTGAATCCAGCTTCTGTTCTCCATCATCGTCGATGCTCCGATTGCCTGGTGTTGGAGTTATCCATCGCGCCTCGCTCGGATGGAATCGGCCTCTTGTGGAGCAACATCATCCTGGAGACTCTTTCGGCTCCAACGCGAGCCTCAGCGGGTGCTTCAACTTTTCGTCAGACGAAGCCCTCGCACCTTCTGCAAGTCTCTGTCCCTCTGCGAGGCTACCACTTTTCCCCTTCTCTCCTCCACACAGATGCATCCGAGCCTAGCTGGGTGATGAGGCCACTGTCCAAGGTAAAAGAAAGTTAAGAGATTCAAGGGCAAGATTGTCAAATTCATAGTCCGGTCCCACATGTCAAGACTCGTAAACTGTTAACTTCTAACGGAATCCGTCTATAATGGCGTGTAGGTAAAAGAAAGTTCGTGCGATGGCATACAGGTGCCAGCAAACTTTTTAGTGGCATACACGTAACTGCTATCTTTTATAATGGCATACAGGTAAAACACTCTAATGCGTAACCTGCGTCGCGCGACCCATCACAGAAACGATCGAATCGTTTTTCTGTTCGTCTTCCTCGCTTGTGGTCTCGTGGAGGGCGCGACGGTGGCCAAGCTCGCAGGAGGCAGCCGAGCTCGCGGGCGAGGGGCCACGGCGGCGGAGCTCGCAGGCAGCAGCAGGCACACCTCCCCTCCCCGTCCTCCGCCGCCCCGGCACACCTCCCCTCCCCTCCCCTCCCCCTCACCGAACAGAACTTGGGAGAAATCGAGGCGGGGGTCGCGAATCGAGCTCATCTCCGGCTCCGTTCCTTCCCCTCCGGCTCAATTCGAGGCGGCGGTCGCGGATTTGGAGGTGATTGGGGGAAGTCACGCCTCCGTTCCTTCCCTTCCGGCTTGATTCGAGGCGGGGGGTCGCGGATTTGGAGGCGATTGGGGGAGGTCGCGCCGCGGGTGGAGAGGAAGAGGAAGAAGAAGGCTGTGCGTGGGTGATGGCGCGGCGGGGGATGGTGGGGAGCTGCGGGTGGAGGTCGCGCGGGTGGAGACGGGCACACACCATTGGAAGGCGAGCGAGCGCGCGAGTGGAGAGGAAGAGGAAGAAGAAGGGTCAGCATGTCTGCGGCTGCGGCAGCGCGGGCGCGCCCTGCGGCGGCGACGCGCGTGCGCGAGGGCCCGCTACGGCGGCGTGGGCGCGGGGGCGCGGCGCGGGGCGTGGGATGCGTCGCGGGGACACGGTGGGAGCAGGAGGAAGAAGGTCTCCGTTTTGCGTCTCACCGTTGGAGATCATTGTTTTTGGGTATGTTGTATGGAAGGAAATCATCATCCAGTTTGTGTTTGGGTCTCTCCCACCGTAGGAGACAGCCTAAAGAACGAGATGAACAAACTGCAGCTTGGTGAGTCCAGAGACTCCATACGTACGTGCATGCACTACACGGTTCCCTGCCGACGGTCTCGTTTGTAGGTATTCCGTGTTCTGAATCTCGATGTGGCTGGCGGTTTTTCTTATTATTAATTTGGTTCTCATGTTGTTGAGCGCTCATCATGGAGATTGGTGGACATGGTATGAAAAGTGTGAAAGGCGTTGAGCAATCAACGAATCGATTCTACACACGATGCATTAAGTTTAATTTAATCCAACAGGGAGATCTAATTTATTGAGATAATATGATGCATAAACAATTAAACATAGATTCTGAACCGGCCAGCTAGCCACCACAACCTCCAGCAGGCCGCGCCGCCGCCGAGCCCGCCCGCTCCGACGCCACCGCGCGCTGCCATCGCCGAGTGCCCGAGTCCAAGCCGCTCTTCCTCAAAGACACCGGGCCTGTTCGCTTGGCTTGGTGGCTGGTCGCTGGTGCTGATTTTTGTGAGAGAGAAGTACTGTTACGGTGGCTGGTGCTGATAAGCCATGGCTGATTTTTGTGAGAGAAAAATACTGTTGGCTGGTGGCTGATAAGCCAAGCGAAAGAACGAGCTGCTTGCGCGCGCCAAAGTCCATCTCCAAGCCGTTCCACTACCTCTTGCTACGGACCTGCACCTCAGTGAGCACCGTCATGTCTTTGGGAGCTTCCTGTCCCTCCCAACACACTGCCGCGGTGCATGTTAGAACTACTCGATTTATCTGTTGTTATGAAAATTACCAGAAAATAATGAAAGCTCTTGGTGCCAAGTAGAGCTAGATTGACGTGGCCTGTGTCAGCAATTTTATTTTTTGTTTGGTTTTTGTGATTGCAGGAGGCCGAGATGATTTTATTTGTTTGATGAAGCAGAACTTCTGACGAGCGGTACTGCTCACTCACTGAAAAGTGGGTCCGGATCCATATGTCAGTGACTGGTTAACGCACCAGCCTTCAACCGGCGGACCCCATCCAAGGCGGTTTCCCTCTGTCCCATCTAGTCACGGCGAGCATCGCCGGCGGCGGTGATCTCGCCGGGGCCCCATCCCACCCCGCAGTCGACCTCTAGGCACACGCCTCCTGACCTCCCCGTCGCCATCCAGGCGCCGCCATTCCCCGTCTGTGAAGCCCCGAACTCGCCGCTACCCCGGCCCACTCCTCTCTGCCGTCCGTGGACTGGACAACCGCCCGCAACTCTACGACCTAGACGTCCCGGTCGTCCCCAGCCCCGGCGCCTGTAACCTAGTCATCTCCCCCCGAGTTTGTCGTGGGCGATCTAGGCACCAACGAATCCGACAGCCGGGCCCCTGCGGGGACGACCACTGCCCGACTGGAGCGCCCTCCTCGCCAGAGCTGAAGGTATTTCCCAAATTCATGTCGATGCATTGGTTTCGGTGATCTTTGAACACTACACTAGTATTTCCACACATTTCACCGTGCTTCGATTTATGAATACTCTGCTAAGACCGGTAGTGCCACACTGCCACGTAAAAATGATTGGCTGTGTTGTTGTTCAGATTTGTCAGCAACAATAGTACCAGGAAGTTTGCTATGCTAATTGCCCCGATAATATATCTCAATTCCTAGTAAAAGTGACTATTACCCATCTACGATGTTACATGACTCGTCTCGTGCTTCACAAACGATGAAACGAGGATGAGGTTTGCTAGGAGTTCACCTCTTCGACCTGCCAATTGACTGGTTGAGGATACACTCTATAAAACACCTAGTAAGAAATAGTGAAGGCAGCGTACACGCCATAGGAGAAACAGGGAATACAAGAATATAGAAACACAAGCGTTGGCGTTACTGCAACAAAATGCGTTACCGAGTGCAACAAAATGCCATGTCGCCAGACTGGCTGGCTTGAATTCTCGAAGAAGCTATTTCTTAATTGGGAAGGCAGCTAGAATCTGCTTCTGGAGTTATGTATATTTGGGTGGCTGATTATGTAGCTCCGAAGATATCATTCTCTTTATTTAAGGAAAAGTAACGCCATGTGTGGTTGGTGTTTTGGATGCGTTCACATAATTAAAATTGTTCACAAAGTTTATGTCAGCCAGGTCCATACTTTAACCCCATTACTAGTGAAACTGTTTCTACCTTACAAGCTGCTCAATTTATACATCATGAGGTGATAACTAATTATTTGTTTTGGGTGTCAAGATGCCAACTGCCAAGCTATTTGATCTTGTTTGGCAGTGCAGAGGTTAGGATATTTCTGTATTTATGTTGCTGCACTTTCCCTTGATCTGATTTCTTCTACAACTTTCTGTGTCTTTTCTCTTGTGATAGTTCGTTAAAGTTTGAAATGCATGTTGTGTGGTAATTCCTAGACTATTGTCATGATTTGCTCTACAGGAGTGAGTATTATTTATTTCACAATTATGTGTTGTTCTCATGATAGGATTGGTATGGGTTTAATATAAATAGTTCACTGCCTTATTTCTTTCATTGTCATTCAATAAGGCCTGCGTGTTTGAGAAAAAAATTATCTTACATCATGTTACAGTTAATTATTATGCGGTTTCAGATTTCCAACAAAATGGAAGAGCAACAAAGGAAGCATAGGATTTTAATGGTGTCCGACTTTTTCTTCCCTAACTTTGGTGGTGTAGAAAGTCATATCTACTATTTATCACAATGCCTGCTGAAGCTTGGTCATAAGGTACTAGGCTTATTTTGAACTTTTTTACTTCTCTTGTCTGCTCATCCATGCTTTAGGAATGTCAGATACGCTAATGACTGACGACTTCATTTAACTATACCCTGCTTCTGGTATGTTAATGAGCTAATAATTATGGATTGGGTTGCACCATATCCTTGCTTCAGGGATTGCATACGCTTTTCATTCAATCAATTTCATCACTTCTACTCTTATATGCATCATCTATTTTGGATTCTGGGAACTCGAACGTATGCGTTGTTGCTGCCAAAAAGGATGACATGCTTAAAAGTCCTTACCAAGTACCCTCTTATGAAAATGATGGAAAGAATCATCTAAAGAAGTTATTATAAAGCTACTATTACAATTTAGCAAAGATTTGAAAGAACTTTATGCTTGATTGTGTAGGTTGTTGTCATGACACATGCCTATGGGAACCGTTCAGGAGTACGGTATGTCACAAATGGTCTAAAGGTTTATTATGTGCCATGGAGGCCATTCCTGATGCAGAATACACTGCCTACATTATTCTTGACCTTACCAATTATAAGGACAATCCTTATTCGTGAGAAGATTTCTGTTGTGCATGGACATCAGGCTTTTTCAACACTGTGCCATGAAGCATTGATGCATGCTAGGACGATGGGGTACAAAGTTGTCTTCACAGATCACTCACTTTGCGGTTTTGCTGATGTTGGAAGCATTCACATGAATAAGGTGCTGCAGTTTACTCTTGCAGATATTGATCAGGCAATATGTGTATCACACACAAGCAAAGAGAACACAGTCTTGAGATCTGGGATATCTCCAGCAAAGGTTTTCATGGTTCCTAATGCAGTTGATACTGCAATGTTTACTCCCTCCCCGCAGCGCTTAAGCTGCGATGAAATTGTTATCGCTGTGATAAGTAGATTGGTATATCGAAAAGGTGCAGACCTTCTTGTGGAAGTCATTCCAGAAGTATGTCGTCTATTTCCAAAGGTGAGGTTGAGCCTTTGTTATAGAATATAGATTATACAATCATAGATTGTCTTGATCACTCGTCTCTTTCACCACAAAACAGGTACTCCAACCATTAATTTTTTAGGGTGTATTACAGTTTGAAAACGCCAAACTTAGTAAGTTTTGACCAACGGTTAATCAAGTTCTGCGCATGTTTAGTGCACAACTTTTGTATCAGTAGGTTTGTATTTCATGGATGTTATAATGAGATATTGGTTTTGTAAAAGTTGATAATATAGAAAAAATGATTATCAAAGTGTACGTCTGAAGACTTTTTGAAATCTTAATATGCCATATAAAAAGAAAATGTGGGAGTACATTACTTGTTTTATTGGACATTCGAATATGGCTCATCGAATAATCTTGTATCATTACCTAATTGATGTTTACGCTGTGTTGGATATGGTAAGGTGTCTTTGATAAGTCATGAACCGATTCTATATTTCTGTGATATTTATATCCAATTCATGGATTTGTCAGGTTCGCTTTATTGTTGGAGGAGATGGCCCGAAGCGTGTGCGACTTGAAGAGATGAGGGAGAAGTTCTCCCTTCAGGATAGAGTTGAGATGTTAGGAGCTGTGCCCCATGCTCAAGTGCGATCAGTTCTAATATCTGGTCATATATTTTTGAACAGGTAGGTTTTCTTTATGTCCATTTTAAAACCTGGTTTTAGGTTCCATAAAGCAACGCCCCCCCCCCCCCCCCCCCCCCCCCAAAAAAAAAAAGAAAAGAAAGAAAGACAGAGATTTTGAGACAGTTTAATTTTGGTATACCATTGTTCTACCTGCCATAAAATTTTGGTAAAATATCAGATTACTGAAGTGTCTACTGCACATGGTCCTTCAACACTGAAAAATTTGTTAACAGGGACATTATGGGAAATCTGTCAGATTATTGAATGAACATGGTCCTTCAATACTAAAATTTTTGTTAACAATGATGTTATCGGAAATCTATCAGATTATTGAAAAGTCTAGGGAACATGACCATTCAACACTAAAATTGTTACCAATGACAATATGGAATATCTGTTCTGGTATTTTATGGCGTATTAGGTTGATCTTGGGTAAATATAGGACTAGTTTACTTTGTATCCAATTGAAGGGTGCATGGTCGAACCATAGTAATACTAAACTTGGTTGCTGTTTTTAGTTCTCTTACAGAGGCATTTTGCATAGCCATTTTAGAAGCAGCAAGCTGTGGACTATTGACAGTAAGCACCAGGGTTGGAGGTGTCCCAGAGGTGTGTGCTCTTTTTTTGACTCCATCTCATTATACGAAACCCACAACATTCAGTTTCATGCAAACCTTTTTCTTTTCCTTTTCAAGGTTCTTCCAGATGACATGATTGTACTTGCCGAACCAGCTCCAGAAGATATGGTACAAGCGATCAGGAAAGCTATAAGCATGCTACCTGATATAGATCCCCAGGCTATGCATCTCTGGGTTTGTCTCAACTCTCTACACCTTTGCGTAGACTTATTGTAGCATTGGCCCTGTCCATTTTTTTGGCCATTTTGCATTACATTTTTTTACTGGAAAACTGTTCTACTGATTCAATTCTTTGAATGTGCATCGTAGATGAGAAAACTTTATAGCTGGGATGATGTGGCCGAAAGAACAGAGGCTGTCTATGATCATGCAATGCAGTCCCCAACCACAGATTTGCTAGACCACCTTCCTCGGTGAGTATACAAAATGCAAACAGTTAAAACTCCATCTTTTTCAAAAGGTTTTGCGAGTGAAACAATGCCGCCAGGGCTTCTCCATTTCAACGTTGACTTAACCAAATTTGTTATATTGTTGTCTGTTGTTCTATGGTTCAAACTAAGTCTATGTATACTTTCTATATGCAAGATATTGGCAGTTTCTAAAACAAAGTATGGGCAGTATCAGTTATCACTACATTTTTGCATCTACATGGAATTTGAAATATAGTCAACAATATGTTGCTTCTTTTTGTAGATATCTCAGTTGTGGAGCTTGGGCAGGAAAACTCTTTTGCCTGGTTATGATAATTAATCACCTGCTATGGCGCCTTCTAGAATTCCTACAGGTAATTTGTATCTATGTTTTCTTCTCTTTTTTTTTTTTTTAGATCTCATGGAATCCTTACTGTAGTTTTCTCCGTCAGCCTGCTGAAGGTATTGAAGAAGTCCCAGATATAGGACCACTACATGCTCATTTAGGTTCAAGCGGTGATTTTCGTGAACCTCAAGAAAAGTGAATTCGGATTCCCAGTTTTCTGGTGATTGGGATATCTTCTGGCTGTCAGCATTCATGTAGGGGTAAGTGGGAGAGTGGACCATTCATCATGTGGGGAATTTGTCATCTGGGTTAAAAGCAATGGTGCGACTGGGCGAGTCTCTGTCATTGCTATCTCCACTGTGTTTTGTGATGTAAGTGGATGGTCCACGTTTTCACCTCCTCAGCATTAACATGATGTGAGAGGTTCATTGAAACATGGATGTGTTCTTTCGCCATCAGATTACAGTGTTCAAAATAGAAGATGGGATTTCGGACATCCGTCTCTGATGACACATGAGAGACGAAGTTTTATTGCATCCAGTCTATGATGTGCTGCCATCACAAAGACGGCACAGATAATTCTTGGAAGCCGTCTCAGAGAGGCAAACAAGATCACTAGAAAATCTAGCACAGGCAAAGGCATCAGATTCAGCAGTTCCAATTAATCAAAATTTTGAATCACATTATTAACCTTACATCAGAAGATTAAATCAGAACAATTCAATATTGTCTCTGGGAATGGGCAAGTTGTAGACTGTAGGTGGGTTATGTGAAGAATTTTCATTGTTTAATTGGCCTCTGTCTGGCAGTGTAGCACCTACATTTGAAAATAGGAACCTAACAGATGCATGCTTGGTTCATCATTCTGACCGTAGTAATCTTGTTGCGATACAGGCAGACTGACCAGTACCGACGAGCTCAAATTTGGGCTAGGCACTGCCAGGCTAGAAAAGGTGAAACGTTTGTCCCTAGAGCTAGCCCAATATAAGCCTGGTGCCCTGCGTCGGCGCGTAATTGTGGACCGAAGGCCAACGTCGTCGCTGTGGACCGAGCGTAGCAAACAAGCTTATTGTTGGCTGCCTCCATCATCAGAGCGTGGCATTTTCACAAAATGGCCCTTTCTGTAAAAGTTTATCACATATAGACCTTTAAAAAAAAGGTCCAGAAATGGACCTTTTTTCCAGGCGCCATATGTTTTGGCGCCCAGGTTGAACATGTGGGTGCCGCTTCAATTGGCGCTCAGGGATGAGCCCCATTCTTTGGCGGCGCCCACCCTCTGCACGCCAATCTACATGATAATTTATGCGGCTCTTCAACCTGAGCGCCAAAAAATGTGGCGTCCAGAAAAGAGTCCATTTCTGAACATGTTTTCCCCAAGAATCCATATGTGATAAACTTTTACAAAAAAGGCTATTTTGTGAAAATTCCACTCATCAGAGCACTAGAAAGTAGAAACGGCTACGTACTGCGTCGACTACGCCGTGCGGTTGTTCCTGCCAAAACTCGCCCACATGCTCCCGATTTCAGCTCTTCGCCATGGCTAGCCGTGCCTGCCCTGTCCGCGTCGGTAATGTGACCGACCGGCGTGCGGCTGCCATCGTGGAGCGGAAGAAAAGCCGAGGGGAGGGGACACGCGCTGCGAGACGGTGCGGCGAGGGGGGAACGAGTTGGACGGGCCTCCTTCAACCAATGAGTCGATTCCGAAAGGAGATCACCTTCCCTAGCCTCGCCCAGGCAGGCAGGCACCGTGCCCGGTTCGCCGTCAATCTCGGCCGCAGCCGTCGGAGGTGAAGAGATCGGGACTTGGAAAACCAATGAGAGAGCCGGCTCGTCGACGCTCGTTTCCTCTTTCCGTGACTTTTGGCCTCTACAGTCTGACTTCTGCTGGCCTGCCACAAATTCGGGCCCAATTTCTCAAACGCAACCGTTTCTGTTTTCTGAGAAGTCAGGGCGTAACCGGTCCCTACTGCCTGGCCGACTCCGATCTGAGCCCTAGTCTCAGGATTATATAAACAACGGACTCCCGCCTCTCCTCAGCCCGCCACAATCACACCACGGCGCCGCCGCTCCTAGAAATTGAAGCACAGAGTACAGATCGCGCAAAAGACGAAGCACGACCGCATCACGCCGCCGACGCCCCTAGAAATCGAAACATAGGCGACGCAAGAGACGAAACAGAGGAGCAAGGAGGATGACTGACTCGACCTCCATCCCGCAGGAATCCACTCTGGTACTTATCCTCTGCCCTGCCGTATATAGTGATTGAAACATGGAATTTGGGATTAGCGAATCACCGATTGTCTTTTACATATCGGTTGAATTTGGAATTGAAGCGTCATCTGCTTTCGGATTCGTCCAATAACTTTGCGCATGTTACCTGCTATTACCTGTAAATGCACATTATTGTTGTGTTTACGGGTTGCAAGTTCTGATTTTGCCCATCGAAATCACGAATATCAAGATTCGTTTGAGTTTAAGTGGGTCTCTCATAAACTAGAATTAGTTTTTTTTAGTGAAATGCCTCTATGTTTTACATTGGAAACTAGAAACCACGGAGTCTTTATTTCTGGAAGAAATAGAGCGTAAAAAGTTTGGATGACAATCACCAAAAAGGCGTCCAAAACCTCCGAGTCTCGTGCAAAAATGATAACTGAAAGCTTCAAATGCTCCTGAATCTTGATTTAATTTGTTTTTAATCTCATTTTGAAATATCCCTGAGTGTGTTTTGAGAACTTTGACTCTCGATAGGAAAGAGTTTTCAAGCATCATTTGAGACTCCAAATTTGAAAGCTTTGAACCTAAATATGACATCAGTCCCAGAATTTCCTAGCTTGCTACATGGGAATAGTGCATACTACTTAATTAGAAGCCATCCTTGTGTCTGTTTCTTGAGTACCTCTACTCCAGATATAAACATTTATGTACTTGTTCAGGTGCATAGCTAACACTGCTTATATTCTGGGACAGAAGTAGTAAAATTAGCATTGATTTTGTCACATATTCTACCAGTTTCATCAGTTTTTAATCAATTGTTCTTTCAATAATATAGGGAATCGATCAGGAGGATAGGCTCAGCAAACTTCCCGATGACATTCTAATGTGTATCTTGGATAGGCTTGATGTGCTACGTGATGTTGCAAGGATAAGTATCCTTTCGAGGCGGTGGAGGCATGTAGTAGGTTTGCTTACTGAGATCACTTTGCGCGCTGCAGACTTGAGCCCCCTGAAGAACACTCCAAGTCTGCTTTTGATGTTGTGGTGCAAAGTAATATGGATATGGTCAAAGCGGTAACAAGTATCCTGGCACATAAGAGTAGGCACACCATTGAGCTCTTGCGCTTAGCATTCTATTTGAGGGATGAATCCATTGATATATTCCGTTCTGTTGATCACACCATGGAAACCGGGAGGTTGTGACAGCATCGTTTGCAATCTTCCCAGAGATGCGAGATATGGAGTGCACAGATGATGATATGGTCATTATATGAAAACGCTTCTTATCATTTTTTTATAATTATCCACGTGTATTTGGTGGTCTAAAGTCCCTCATATGGAAGGTTTGAGGCTTGGTAAATCGGATATTGCAAATATCTTTAGTACATCTATGAAGCTGGAATACCTCTGCCTTAACAACTGTGACTGTGGGATTCGGTCCTTGTTGCAGATAGAGCACCCACAACTTATGGAGTTGAAGATTATTTTCTGTGCCTTCGAAAAGGTGGAACTCAATCGGCTTCCAAAGCTTCAGCGATTGACCTGCGAGGCATGGATGGCTTCACAAAATCAATATCCGCTGTCCTTTGGTTATGTTCCTCAACTGTGGAAGCTATGTTTGATTAATCCAGGCACGACTCTGCACAAAACTTTTAAGCTGAGCGACTTCTTGGGTAATGCTATCATCTGTCAGCTCGATTTGGATTTCCAATGTAACAGGGTGAGTGATAAGATATCTGGACTCAAAACCAAATTGCGTGGCTGAGAGATATACGAAATCTCAGTCACCTGAGAACTAGCAAATCCTTATATCCGCTTCCCTTTTTGGAAACAAGGATGATTTGATGGTTCTCATTATCTATTGCAGATTTGGATCCAACCAGAAGCTCCAAGGCAACTCGGTCTGTTGTTTCGAAATCTACAGGCAGTTATCCTTCGTAACATCTATGATGAATGTGACCTCAACTGGACAATGTTTTTCCTAGAAGCTGCTCCTCTTTTGAAGAAAATTTCAATGCGGGTACGTTATTTTTTCTCACCTCAATTGTGCCGAGATGTCTAGGGTTTGACGCATACGGCTTGCCTCGTATAATCCTTCCCCAGACTCCACCTTTTTTGGAAGCTCCCGGTCTGTTGTATGTTTTTAAAATAAGAATGTGAAAAATAGATAGAATGGGATGATTTGTTTTGTAGAAAGAATTTTGTGTTATCTTCTTTAGTCAAGGTGTGGTTATTTTTCATGGTTCGACCCTCATTTCCATGCTCACTGGTCATCCTATTTTCAGATGTGGGACCATGTCTGTCACCTCTATGAGAGGACGAGTTTAAGGAGCATGATCAGCTGTGGCAAGAAATAATGCAAAAGGACAACCTACAAAGTGGGAAACACCTGATGGTTTTAAGCATTATAACTTGAGTGCACTTGTCATTCAGGGCTTCCAAGCTGAAGAGAGGTTTACGAGATATATAAGACATGTCATGAAAGCAGCAGTCAATTTAGAGCGCATCTCACTCTTTGATAATGGTTCCTGTCCACGGTGCCACTTTTCTGCTTCAAATAGATACCC
>JAAXCT010001669.1:0-139687 GCA_012490785.1 Eragrostis nindensis
AAACGGCATTTATACTACTAAAAATAAGGGGAAATAAAAGGAAATCAAATTTCCTTATTTTGCCAGTTTCTCTAATTTTAGGAAGTATATATGTGGGTAAGCAAGGTGAATTCATAAAATAAACTTTGATTCTAAAGGTTGATACCCTTGCGTAAATTGCTTCGTGGGAATGTCGTGTAACATATTTTAGGAAGAAAATTTTGAAAGCTAATGTCACCTTATATAGACTCGCCGAGTGCATCCGGGACACCCATCACAAGACAAGAGCCTATGAAACCATGAAAAGATCGATTCTAGGAATTAATTAAAGACACAAGAATGGGTAATCATGCAAAATACAAAATAAACAAAAATAAATCAATACTTAAAATCAAGCTTATATGTCCTTTCAATTGTTATTGATTTTATAAAAAATATTAACAAATGGTTAATCTTCTTATTTATTGAGGAGAATATGGGTAATTAACCTTATGTTCATGCCCTTTGAATTGTTGATTTTATAAAACAAAACTATTAACAAATGGGTAATCAAGCTTATGTTCTATGCTACAGAATCTAAAGTGAAATTGCCTTTCTAGGGTATCACGTAGGCTCCATGGCATCAATAAGATGATGGTAGGCTACGCTATTTTAAGAAGAAAACATATATATGCACCACAGATCTACATCGATACATGGATCACTACTAGCATTTTAAAAAAATGCATAGATTTTCTTACTTTGGACCTAGATTATTTTGTCCTCTCAATGTAGTTTTTTTATATGATGCATTAAACTGAATTCTATGATTGCTACATCCAAATAAAATACACGCTAACCCTCACAAAAAAATTAAATACACGCTAACACCATGTTGATGACAGAGAAAAACTATCACTGCAGATTTTTTCTGAATGAACAAGAGAGGCTTGTGCCTTGCACGCTAGTATGTTGTGCATATCCGATAGATCTTTACTGACACATGCCTCTAAAATTAATTGACGTGGAAAGTTGGTAATGAACCAAAAAATTATTCTGAGCATGGTATAGCTTCATGAAAATGGACATGCAAATGGTTACATGCCATTAAAAATTTAAAACTCATCATGACAAAATTTATACCAAGTAAAAATCTTGACAAGTAGTTTGACAAAAAGAGGGAACAATAAAAAAGGGAATTAGAAATCAAATATTCTAGCTTTCTTGTTTGATATTAGAAACAATGGCTAGAATCGATGATAGTTAAGAATAAACATTTATGCTTGAAGGTTCTTGGGCGAAATGAAATATTGTGTAATATATATTATTTTAGGAAAAAAAATTTGAAAGCTATTGCCTCGTAGGCCTGGAATCTGTGAGGGCTTGCCAGTGACGCTACCTGGCCAACTTGCGCCACAATCCTGCGAACGGTCCCCATATTCGCCAAAGCAGGTCGAGGCAATGCCGCTGCGGTACCCAGAGTAGGTGCAAGTTGAGAGCCCACTCGCCCATGCGCCGCCAATGCTACAAGTGCTATGTCGCGGGCGAGAGAGGGACACACCGTAGCCATGTTTCTTAAAAGTTATAATAAAAAATCTTTTTAATTTTTGTGTATCGCTAGTGTATTTTTTCCCTTTCCAACTGTAACTAGAGTGTAAAATAAAAATTATGTGTTGGGATATGTTATAACACACATTTTTTTTCCTTTCCTTACACTCTATCTCTAAAGCACAAATCTTGACACAAATATGAGCCATTAAAATTCAAGTGTTGGAGCCCTCTAAAATACTCAGGTATACATTAGTCGGCGAAAAGCACATCCATGTCCTCTGAGCTCTGTCCCCTCGTTTCCGGCACCTATGTGTACACAAACACACACGCGACCACCGCTGCTCCGGCGTACACAATGAAGCACCCAGGCATGGTGATCTAGTCGACTAGTCCGAGAGCGAGATGAATGTCATGCACACCACACTGCAGGTCACCCGGTTCACCGTCATGCTGAGGCTCGCGCACTGCGCATGCGCCGCAGAGGCACGATCTCCGCATTGTACGTGGACACCTGGGGCTGAAGCCCCACCGAGAAAGCCACGACGAACGCGAGCACCGAGACAAACTACGCACACCGCCGCCGTGGTGCGGACGCGACGGTGGCACCGGCCGCACTAGCGAGGAGGAGCGGTCGTCGGCCGGCACGGTCGGAGAAGACCGCGGCCACGAGGATAAAGCACGTCTTCGCCACCCAGCTGGCAGCGACGGCGGCATCGCAGGCCATGCCGGCTTTCCGAAACACGAGCGGGCTGTACACAGCACGACGGCCTAGTGAAGGCGGCGTTGCTGGAGCCAGGGTCGTGGTCATCGTCTTCGGCAACAAAGTACCACCGTCTTTGACAGAATTTCCTGCACGCCATCACATCAGGACCACCACCGGTCACAAGTACTAGATCCATCTCGACGCGCTGCTCGGTGACGTGCGCGGCAGAGAACAAGATCCCGGTATTGCGGCCTTGCGGGGCGCGAGCCTTGCCGTGGTATACAAAAGCTGAGCGCCGCTGACCGTGCCGGTCACTTGTCCGTGTCCCACTTCACAGCGGTTCTGCGACAAGCAGGGCACCTGGACGACGACGTGTCACGGAGGACGAAGCGACGGAATCGGACGCAAGTAACCGTCAGAACGCGGTGGCGCTCCATCAAGCCGCGTCGCGAAGCTCGCGCGGCCTCGATCGGGGTTGTCCGCCTGATGACGACCGAGTCCACGCGCGAGTCAACCGGACACAGACCAATCTGAGCCGCAAGTGTCTGATCCGACGTCAATCAGGAACCACAGAGGTGGTCGCTGTTTAAAACGGCGACCGCACAGGGCTGGGCGCGCCACGACGCGGCCAGCCAGAGCGCCGCCGTGCTCTGGCGATTGATCGCCTCCAAATTCGTTCCTCGCTGCGGCCTCCATGACGGCGCCGCATCAGCGTGCGCCGTGAACGAGGGAGGGACATGCAGCTCAACGACGGACGCGAGGCTGCTTCGCTCCGCGCCGCCGGGATCTTCTTAGCTTCATTCTCTGGCGCGCACGTCCCCGAGCATCCCGTGACACCAGTGGAGCACGTACGCAGACAGGTGCAGGGTGCTTGCGCTTTTTACCGTTCCGAAACACTCTGGAAGAAACCGAGTATGTACTTTTTAATGAACGGGACAACAATCTGACCGACGCTGCTGCGCCAATCAAACTGACCGCCAATCTGAACCTGCACAATTAAGCCTCCGAGTTCTTACACTCGTGCACTGGGACGAACAGTTGCCACCGTTGCTCGACCTGCTGCCTATCAGGAAACGGTCAAATATCCAGTGCGGAGCTTCTAGCGAGGCCGCGCCGGCGACATCTTGAGTTGAAGTTCAGGTTATAGTTCCTGCACATCATGCAGACACAGAAGTTCTAGTGACCAATTGGATTTTCAGTGTGCCACGCCACGCGCCTGTTGTGGCAGCGACAATGGGGGACGCATGTAGGGAACTAAGTAGCTCGCTAGTCTGCCACGTTCCCGTACTGGTCGGCACACGTTTTGCCAACTTCCTTGAGCTGGCATGTCATGGATTGAAGTTTCAGCAGCTGCAGCTCTGATTACTAAAACTACATTTTCGGCGTCGTGCACACTGGCATTATGACGCACTAGCTTGAGCAACGGTCCATGCTGATCGAGGGCGTACGGGTGTTTGAGATGCGGAACAGGTCTGGGGCTTGCTATGTTGCAGCCCTCTCCTGCCATGACGGCAAATTCAACTAGCTAGCTTTGCCCCAACAGTTTAGTTTGCAAGTTGGGGGAAGGATCATCATGTTCGAAAAAGGCAACAAGTAGTACTGATTCGAGCTCGAGGCGTCCACGTTAAGAAGGATCATCCTGTCGCGTCAGGTAAGCAGAAACATATGCTATCATTTCTCATGATAAAGCTCACCGGCGAACAAATGCTATCTATCATTATTAACCAGGTATATACCATCAGCTAACCAGTCACCAACAATACCTCTCTCCCGCGACGGCGAGCTTGGACGACGGTGGCACCAATACCATCACCAATGCCGCTTGACATCGCTGCCGATGGCGCTACAACGGCGGCACCGCTGCTCTCCACGGCGACGACGACGACGCCGGAAGTGCCGCGTTGGAGCACGTTTGCGTTCGTCTGCGCCACGCTCGCCTCCATGACCACGATCCTCATGGGTTATAGTACGTGATGCTAGAGTAACTCGTACTTCATCGTTTATCCGTTACTAATACTACTACCTGGATTCAACTAATGCTTTTGCTCGCAGATCTTGCGCTGATGAGCGGTGCGGAGCTGTTCATCCGGGAAGACCTGGGGCTCTCGGATGCGCAGGTCGAGGTCCTCTCGGGATCCATCAACGTGTACATGCTCCTGTCCATCCTCGCCGCCGGCTGGGCGGCCGACCTGCTGGGCCGCCGCGGCACGATCGTGCTGGCCAACGCCTTCCTCATGGCCGGCGCGCTCGCCATGTGCCTGGGCGGAAGCTACGCCGCGCTCATGGCCGCGCGGTTCGTCACCAGCATCGGCTGCGGGTTCTCCCGCGTCGTCGCGCCCGTGTACAACGCTGAGATCTCGCCGGCGGCCATGCGCGGCGTCCTGACGTCCTTGCTTGACGTAAGTACTAATTACTGGCCGGCTTGAAGCAGCTTAGTTTCATCAGTACGTAGTAGTAGTTGATATGCTCTTGCAGATTTTTATCAACGTGGGCATCCTCCTCGCCTACGTGTCGAACTACGCGTTCGCCAGCATGTCGCCGCACCTCGGCTGGCGCGTCATGTTCGCCGCCGGCGTGCTCCCGCCCGTGCTCCCCGCCGCGGCGGTGCTCGCCATGCCGGAGTCGCCGCGATGGCTCGTGCTGCACGGGCGCCACGCCGAGGCCCGCGCGGTGCTCGCGCGCACCTCGGACGAGGCCGACCTCCGCCTCGAGGAGATCAAGCAAGCTGCCCAAACGCCGGACACCGGCAGCGCCGCCGGCGCGTGGAGCGAAATGCTCCTCCGGCCGTCGGCGAGCGTGCGCCGGGTCCTCGCCTGCGTCGCCGGGCTGCAGTTCTTCCACCACGCGTCGGGCATCGAGGCCGTCGTGCTGTACAGCCCGCTCGTGTTCCGGCAAGCCGGCATGGCCTCCGACGCCGCCGTGCTGGGCGCCACCGTCGCCGTCGGGGTGGCCAAAACGTGCTTCATCCTCGTGGCCGCGCTCCTCTCCGACCGCGTCGGCCGGCGCCCGCTGCTCCTTGCCAGCACGGCCGGCGTCGCCGCCGCTCTGGCCTCGCTCGCCCTGGCTCTCTGCTTCCGGGCCACGGCGGCATGCGTCGCGTCGGTGCTCGCGTTCGTCGCGGCGTTCTCGGTGGGGCTCGGGCTGCTGGTGTCGACGTACAACGCGGAGATCGTGCCGCTGCGGCTGCGCGCGCAGGGCGCGAGCCTCGGCATGGCCGTGAACCGGGTGACGTGCGGGTTGGTGAGCATGACGTTCATCTCACTTGCAAACTGGATCACCATGCCCGGGTGCTTCTTCGTGTACGCCGGCGCGACGGTGGCCGCGTGTGTGTTTGTGTACACACGGGTGCCGGAACGAGGGGACGGAGCCTAGAAAACATGGACGTGCTCTTCGCTGACTAATGTTATGTCTCCTAGTTTGACAGTGAGCTTTCGCGTGCAATGTTATCAGATGCACACAGCGTCGGTCCGATTGTCCCGTTCATTAAAAAGTACTCGGTTTCTTACAGTATGTTTCCAGCCGTCATGGATACCGCAGCGACGATGGGATTTGAGGTGGGGAACCGACGGAGCACGGCGGCGCTCCAGCGAGGCGCGCCGCGAAGCAGAGGACCTACGATGCAAGTACGACACCACCGACCTCGGAATGGTGGCCGGCGGCTGGCCGCGATACCTGGGTGCCTGGCAACTGTCGGATCGGAACCGGGCGGCCTAGATTGGGTGCATTGACTGGTCGTTGCTCCTAGTAGAGTCCTTGGGAGCTGCATGAAGCACTGACGCGGCGGACGTCTACATGGTCTCGCCCCTCAACCCCGCCGGTCCGACAACGCGTTGGAGCGGGGACATGGTCGGCCTTCGGTCTCAACCACTAGTCGAATTGCTGCTGCCCACGCCTGGTGGGATTTGCGGCATATGTTTGCATGCGTTGCTGGCGCCGGCAGGCCAGAGCCGTGAGTGTGTGTCCTTCCATTGCTCAAACCACCACCAGATGTTTCAAATAAGGCATTCGTGCTGAATACGGACTCTGATGCCACCATAGAAGATGGAACAACCAAGACGAGCCATGCGAGCCAAGGTTGGATACTTAGGTGAATGCATCTTCCACCAATGTCAGACCATGGAACAACTCATCTCGCAAATATCGATCCAGCTCTTTTGTTCCTTGCTTGCATTGAACACTCAAATGATGACACCAATGGGACCATGGACAATCTTGTCTTGTAGACATGGTGTCACCTTGTTGATTAGTAAAGTCAGACGCGTCTTGTATTTCAGAAGAGTATGCATAGAACAGATTTGCAATTGCACTATCAACTCTATTGATATGATGATCCGCACAATCTCCAAATGCTTGCCTCAAACAGAAGTCAACGAAACCAAACTTGAACCTAGAACAGTTTGTCAAGTAATTAAGAAAAGCTTCCGATATTTTTCAAATTTCTTCTGCATTTCTCTAACCATGGATGCAATTATTGTGTTGGTACTTAGTGCTACCTCATTCAACACTTGTCTAACTTCAAACATTTGTTTTCTTCTTAATATAATGAAACACAGCTCTCCTGCGTTTTTCGAGAAAAAAACTTCAAACAATTTGATGAAAATAGAGATTCAAAGTTGTTGGGTAGTTTGAACTTGAAACAACTTTGGTTCCTCTCTTGAATACCATCAGCAGACCACAAACAACCTCAGCCCTTTGCCACTCTTCAGGCAAGATGGAGAGTATTGTCGTTCGGATCCTGCACTGCAAACTCAATAAAAGCTTCTTATAGAGGAAGGGCAGACTTGAGCTTAAGGTAGGTTGAATTCAAGCAAGTTGGCATATCAAGTGAAGGACGGTTCTTGCAACATATACCTATCTATGCAACGACTTCTTTAGATTTCTTTTTCTAGACTGCGAACCTTATGTACTTCACGCTCTCTCTACCATTGTTAATGACACCTATTACTTGTAACCATCCTTGATAATGATATTAAAGACATGAGTACCACAACAAACATGAAACAATTCCCCTCCACGGTGCAGCAAGTGTTTCCTATGGATGTCCAAGCATCAATCGTTAGTGGGACTCGAGAATTACAATTCTTGATCATATCCCTTAACACTGACCGGTGGTTCTAGTCTATGTCCATGCAATCTAAGGATTATGGCCTCGGGCGGGAGCTAGGTTGGGCACATGAACTTAACGAAGGCAAGCACAAAACGCACAAGCATTAGGCCTAATTAACCTCCACAAGGTTGATGTGATAACGATACAAAATTGTAAGAATGGATGTACATAACATTAATATTTCAATTTTATTATAATATGACAAAGAATCTTATTCTAGTTCAAAAAAAGTTGCAAAATACAACACAAATTTAGCAACATGTATAAACAACCAGACCTCTCATGGTACCATATCCAAAACTTATAACCGGAATAGTCATTACATCATTTACATATATCAAGATATCAAGTTTTTGCACCTTTTATCTGGAAATATCATAAAGAAAATCATTTTCAGATGACATTGGCCATCTCATATTGTTTATGTGAGGCTGGTCCCACCTTAACCACAAGCTTGCTAAACAACTTGCTAGGTGTGTGTGCATCCAGTTGTGTTCCTCTAATAATTTGTGGAGTTGATTGCAGGCAATTTTCCATTTGCACTTTAAGGTACCTTCTTGGTCCGGCATGGGATGTTTTGCAAGTTTGTGGATTTTTTAAAATAGAAATAATCTGGTCCAATTTTGAAAAATATATACATCAATAATTACAGGGTATACATACATATATACATTTTTTTAAGCGAAATAGGAGGAAGTTCATATATATACATTTATTATACCTTTTATTTTTCAAAATATTTAATTATTGAGTGTACATGTACAGCCTATATATGCTAGCCAGGTCCGCCTTGAGAAGCATAACACCTAAGTTCTCTTGGTTTTTGAAATCCAATGGTGGAATATATGAAATTGATCAGCGTTTAATTTGTTAGATTTGAACAAAAAGGGGACTAAAATAAAGTGTGAAAGTCAATTGAATTTTATGCCCAGTCGCTTATGATTCATAATATGGAAGAGGCACCTAGCTACCAGGTTGATGGATAGAAAATGTGAATGGTAAGTGATTTTTTTTTTTTTGAGATGTCCTTCTTAGGTGATTGAGATTTTGCTAACATCTCAGTCATTGGATTTTATCCAACCACCCAAATTTTTCATTCACTCATGCAAAAAAAAATATTCTTTGGAAAACAAAATTGTTCCACCTAAGAACTAATTGTTTGAGAAGTACAGTTCCAGTGTTCCGGCAATGCAATTTTGTTACCAGACATATGTTTTTATTGTTCCAATAATGTGACTAGCATTTTTTTTTTTGCATACGAATAGGATGTGCGAAATTTCTTTCAGAATTTTGGAAACAGAACAGACACACATGCGCCTTACACATTGACCATAATTTTGATGTTCCTACAAGCTAGAATTACCGCAAAGGCGGATTAATGTTCTTTCAAGGTGAACCAATGCATATTCACACAAAAAGTGTTGAAGTACAAATGAATTGTCCATCGATGCAACTGGCCGTGCAAACTAGCTCAACAAAAAAAGTTTATTACAAACGGCATGTTTGACGGCAAAGAACATTTATTTTAATTTCTTCGTCTCTAAGATCCATATAGAAATTTATATGGTAAATAAAGCGGATGAAACATTTGTTTTTAGTATAGAGAACAATATGACTCCATTAAACGGTATCAGTCCACAGCTCCAAGAATTTTTGGAGTTGGAAACAGGGACTTTGTCATAAAGGACCTGATCAGGTGCAAGCTCATGGATATTTGGCACATAAACAACGTCGAATATAAAGTTTAATTTTATCGAGTATGATTTTCTATTGCAGAAGACTATCTCCAAGTAGCACGGAAAAGTAATGGTTCAATGCACCCAGGTAACAGGAATAATAACCGATTATAGTACTGAATTATCACAAAGTAAACAAACAGTCCATCAGTAGTCAGTTGTGGCACGGGAAACAGTTTCACTGATTTTGGTCGAGTTTGAATCAACAATTTGAAATGCAAAATTTTTGTCTGGGCCTGGCTTCAAGTGGAACCTTTAAGGGGTTGAGATCAGTAAAGCTGAGAACCCAGTTTGCCTCCATCGTCCCTGCACTGGTCGAGGGCGTGGCGGTGCATCATCATCCTGCCTGGTCATGCGTAGGCTTATTTCAGTCATGGTCGACGTTGTCAGGCAACAAGATCCATGTCGGCGGCGCCTGCCCGTCCCTGCTCAGATCCGCAGCTCCAAGTTGGTTACTGTCCTGGCCCGCATGTCATACACAGAAGTGTAGTACTGCGACGGCAACGGCCTGCTCCATCGACGGTCCGCCCATATCCGTATCGACATGCCCAAGCAGTCATCACCAAGGAAGAACATCTCGTCGCCACGTATAACCGGAGGTCTGGGCGCTACTGCCCGGTAGCACTGCTGCCCGACGAACAGCGCGTAGCCGCCGAGGCCGCTCAGCTCCACCCACGCACCGAGCACGGCGAGCCGCTGCGCTGTCTCATGCCTCGCCGCTGTTGCCGGCGGGAACACCCGCGGTCGCACCATGACTCCGTAAGCAGGCCGTCGTCGGCGCGTGACGCGACGAGGTAGTGCACCATGATGACATCAACGGCGTCGTTGTGACATCCTGACCTAGGGCTTAATAGGATTAATAGAATACTCATGTTAACAAGATGCAATTTTTTTTTCCGGAAGCTCATCTCGAAAGAACTTCGGGATTAAGCGTGCTTGGCCTGGTCTGGAGCAATTTCGGGATGGCTGACTGACCGGGAAGTTCTTCCCGGGTGCGCACGAGTGAGGATAAAGTGCGCATAAAAGACTTGTGTTGGTCCGTGATGGCAGTCTTGAGATCCTAGAGAGCTGCCAGGTGTGAGCGGGCCGGCCTTGGGAAGGCGGAACGTTACAGTGGTATCAGAGCCGACTCTTGCGGTTTCACGGGCGCGTGTAGGCGCAGCGGCGCAGGCATGGTGCGCATAGCTGGTGTGGATCCGGAGTGGTCACACAGCATTGCACATGAGCTGGCACTGGACACACGGACGTGACTAAAAGGGGATGTTCCTAGACTGGGTGACCGACGAGGATGTCGGTCTTTCTAAGAGGGTGAGTATGTGACATCCTGACCCAAGGCTTAATAGGATTAATAGAATATTCATGTTAACAAATTGCAATTTCTTTTCCGAAAGCTCATCTCTAAAGAGTGAGGATAAAATGCGCAGAAAAAACTTGTGTTGGTCTGTGAGGCAGTTTTGAGATCCTAAAAAGCTGCCAGGTATGAGCGGGTCCGACCTCGGAGAGCGGGACGTTACAGTCGTGCGGTATGACGTGGCGTGGGAGCACCGGCAGGAGCACGCCGACGGCGTACATCCACGCGCCAGCCGATGTACATCGAGCAAGGTCGACAAGACGCCCACGCGAGGACGCCGGAGATATCTCGGCGTTGCATGTACACGGGCGCCACGACGTTGGCAAACCCGGACAGACGATGCGCGCAGCGCGCTGCGTCGTAGCTGCCGCCGATCGAGCGGCATGGCGAGCGCTAACCTCTGTTCTTTCAGGTTCTGATTCAAAAATTGCTGCTACTGTACACATTGCTATTTCTTTCTACTCCGAAACTGAAAGCATGTTTGCGGAGCGTGGTTGAGTGGACAACTGTTTCTAAGCGGTAGAGTGGAGAATTCAGAGAGGGAGATCAATCGATAAAATTGGACACCTTTAAGTTGCACTGCGTCCAGTTATTTACTTTTCTCTGAAAAGTTTCTTATTGTGTGTTAACTCCAAAAATGTGATGGTTCACAACCTGTAATGTATCATGTGCAAGCTTTTTTTTTTTGAGAGAGAGAGAATGCAAGCTTTTTTTTAATCAAACTCTTGCCAATGCTATTTATGAATGTTATTGTTAACATGTAATCAATATGTAATTTTTCTACACCTAAAGCATGGTTTTGTATTGGGAAAGAGTTTTGTATTGCCATATGACAACGATTGGATGACTAAACTGGGCTATAAATTTATATATAGCCAATGCACCAGTTATTTTCTGACGCTAGTTGATTAGAACAAACACATCACATTTTTTCTTATTCTGGACCTGGATTTTGTAGTACTTCCACATATTGCAATGCAGGTAAAGACCACATTGTCGAAAATGAAAGTTTTCACTACTCTTTGTTATAATATAATGAACAGAAGAGGGTACCTTGTTGATTCAAAGGGCATTCTACTAAACTCGGGAACATAAAAATGAGAATGAAGAATTCAAATATTGTAACTATCTTCTTTGATTTTTAGAGACTATCCATAGAGATAACCAAGGATAGTTACGAATAAACATTTATGCTTCAAAGTTCATATGTTGGGTGAAATGAAATGGTTTGTAATCTATATTATTTTGAAGAAAATTTGAAAGCTATTTCAATCCTCCTAGGGCTGCAAGCTGTGCGGGCTTGCCCCCATCACCGCTAGGCCGGCCCGCTGTAAAATCCCGCGAATGGCCCACAGGTTCACCTACTTCACCAAAGCAGGTCGAGGCAACGCCGCCACAGAACCCAAGGGCGTTGAGAGTCGGCTTGCTCGCCCATGCGCCGACGGTGCTGCGAGTGGGGTAACTTTTGTGTGACACTAATGTATTTCAACTGTGTAACTGAGTTTAAAAATAGAAAATTTACATGTTCAGATATGTTATAACACACAATTTTTTCTTTCCTTACACTCTCTATCCCTAAGCACATTCTTGAGACAAATATGAGATATTGGAATTCAAGTGTTGGATCCCTCTAAACCCTATAAAAAACCCTCTATAAATCATTCGGTGAAAAGCACATCCATGTCTTTCAGGCTCCATCCCCTCGTTTCCGGTACACAGACATGCGTGACCACCGCCGCACCGGCTTAGACGAAGGAGCACCCGGGCATGGTGATCCGGTCCGAAGCCAAATGAACGTCATGCTCACCACACCGCACGTCACGTGGTTCACCGCCATGCTGAGGCTCGCGCCCTGCACGCGCAGCCGTAGCGGCACGACCTCTGCGTTGTACATCGACACCAGTGGCCCGAGCTCCTCCGAGAACGCCACGACGAGACGAGTGCGAGCACCGAGGCGACGCACGGCACCGCCGTCGCGCCCAGCACGGCAGCGTCGGAGGCCACGCCGACTTCCAGTTCCCTGAACACTAGCACGACGGCGTAGACGCCCGACGCGTGGAGGAAGAATTGCGGCCCAGCGACGCAGGGAGGACCCGGCGCACGCTCGCCGACAGCCGGACGAGCAGCTCCCTCCACATGGCGCCTGCGGTGCTGTCATCTGGCGTCTTGACATTGATCTACTGCCTGCTGCTTGATCTCCTCGAGCCAGAGGTCGGCCTCGTCCGTGGTGCGCGCGAGCCACCGCTGCGACTCCGGCATGGCGACCACCGCGGCGGCATACATCACGCGCCGTCCAAGTGCGCCGGCATGCCAGAGAACGCGTAGGCCGTCGAAGACGTGATTGGAGGCCTCTTCAGGGACGCTGCGGCCTAGCTACCGGCGAGCCACGCCCACGCCACGGAGCAAAGGTGCCGTCTGCCACGGGCGCACAGTCCCGGGGGTGGTCGCTATTTCAAATAGCGACTGCCCGCAGCCGTCAGATTCGCCTTGCGGTTTAGATTGGGTGCGTTGAAAGGTCGTCGTTCTCGTAAGGCTTGGACGCAGCACGAGGCACACAGCGGCGCTCTGACTATGCGCGTCGGCGCGCAGCACGAGGCGTCCGAAATGACGACTACTACTTCGTTTCGTTGTGCCAATCGCACTTGGATCTCACCATCGTCAGGACCCAGGCCGGTGGCGAAGAGCGCGACGCAGCTCCAGACATGGACGAATGGTGAGCGCCCTGCTGCGCCGTGTGGCACACCCGCAGGCGCACGTACATGAACTGGTAATATAAGCCGTATATATACGAGCTGTTAGAGTTGAAGTACGTCTCGACGTTGGTGTCTTGGTGCCGATAATGGCTGGCACGCTCGCCGACGCTGGAACGTCACGACAGCTCTTTCCAGGCAGCCTGCTTGATCTCCATCAGGCGAAGGTCCGCCTCGACCGGCCTGCGCCACTCATGACTGCTATGATTTCTAATAGGAAGAAGTCCTATTTACCTCCCTCAATTATCATAGGAGTTGCAATTTTTACCTCCAATTACAAAACCGGGTATTCTGAGTCCTTCAACTTATGAATCCGGTTCACTTTACCTCCTTCAGCGGTATCGTGAGCGGTATTATCTGACGTAGCGTTACAGGCCTACATGCCAACTGCCAGGTCATCTTTTCCCCTCTCTCCTCACAAATCTGGCGCCCATGGCAAGCGAGCTCGAGCCCAGCGGTTGTGGCGTACTGGCATGGTGGGGCAAGCACGGCTCAGCCGTCCTGTCCAGGCGCGACGAGCTCTGTCAGGCCGCCTCGGCACAGATGGGTGAGCTCAGCCCAGCCACAAGCTTGGGGGGCGCGGCATGGAGCTTGGTCCTGTACGGCGACCTTGGACTGCGATGGCGCGGTGCAAACTCGAGTAGCAACAGAACGGTAAGATGACCATAGCAATGCTTGCAGACATGCTCCTGCTCATGAGATGATGAAGTGACTAGCTAGCTGGAAGAAGAAGAACCTGGGTCCATACGTGGGTGATGATCAAGTGACTAGCTAGTTTCCAAAATCGGGCTCCAGAACACCAAATCTTTGCGGGGTGAGATGGATTTGAGTACCGGCGACGTTTCTGGATGGAAGTTCCGATGGGACTTGTGCTTCGCGATCTGCACCATGAGAAAATTTTGGCGGCGGCCGGAATTAGGAAGGAAACAGAGGATTGGGGAAAAGGGGAAACTGGGCAGAGCTCATGTTGGCTGGTTCGGTGGAGAAGTGGCGAGAGCTCGAAGCCCACGCGCAGGCAGCCCGCCGATGGGGCTAGCGGTTCGCGGCGTGCTTGCGGGCGCAAAGCTGGCCGACCTTGCAAGCCACACGCTGGCAGCGTCGTGCACGGGAGCGGGTGGCGCGGCGACGTTGCTGGACCCATGTGTCCGCCGCAGCGCGAGGAAACAGCGACCAGAGCGCGGCCCAGGCGTCGCGTAGCAGGACGGGATGCTAGCGAGAGGCGGTACTCCACGAACACGGCGAGGGCGCTCGCGTGTTTGACGAAATGCCGAACAAGGCATGTGTTCAGCGGGAAGTAAGAGAAAGAAAGTAAGAGAGAAGAACTGACGTGGCACTGACATGTGGGTCCCACATATGCCACGTTGGACGAAACCGCTCACAATACCGCCCAGGGAGGAAATTTGCACCGCATGCCTGAGTTGAGGGAGTCTGGTTACCCGGTTTTGTAGTTCAGGGGAAAAATTGCAACTCCTATAAGAGTTGAGGGAAGCAAAATAGACTTCTTCCTTTCTAATAACCTGACTAGTAGTACTAAGTAGTAATACAGTCCATTTATTATAATAATCTGCTCCCACCAAAATTACACTAGGATATTTTTGACATGATTTCCTTCTTTTGGTTTATTTCCACTGAACAATTTTTCCTTGAGCTACTTCAAGTCGTGTTGCATGCAGTTAGTTATTTTTCCTCGAAATATTCTAACTCTGAAAATGTGATGGTTCGCAGCGGGTAGTGTGTCACCTGCAAAGTATGTTTGCTTTTTTTGATGAAAACTGGAGGGGAGACCCCTAAAACAATCTATTGATAATTAAAAAGGTTGTGTGTAAATGAAAAACAGGAAAAAGAAAACATCTACAAGTGGTCTTGTATCCATTCTTCTAATTGCTGAATCTGTCTTTGTTGTGTCCTATGGACAACCATGGACAGTTCCTTGAAGAATACTTCTCTGCAGTTCTGAATTGTTGGGTCAATTCCATTAAAGATCCAATTGTTTCGAGTGACCCAAATAGTCTGGCACATGAGGATAATGATTTCCATGAAGACAGGTACTGCTAACCTTCTCTTCAACCACTGAAATAGCTGCAGTGGCTTCATATGCGTGGGAGATTAGGGCATGTTTGGTTGATTGCTGAACATTGCCACGCCAAACTTTAGTCGTGCCATAGTTTTTTCGGTGAGTGTTTGGTTGGCCAGCCACACTGGAACCCCACATGTCCTAGATATATATCCTTGCCAAAGTTTGCCAAAAGTACGGTGAGCAAATTACTCACCACACTTTTGGCAAAGTTTGGCAAAAATGTGCGGCAATGTGTGGTAGTCATACAATTGCCAGCAATTCTTTGCGAAACAACATTTGATGAAAAGGTGCCTCAGGCTTTCTTCTCTCTGCAATATAGAAAGCTCACATAAGACAAAGTATGTTTGCTTAAGGTCTTCTGGTGTCCTTTATAGAATGTTATTGTTAGCATGTAATCATTGTCTAATTCGAATACTCTAATCATTCAAGTTATATATATAAAAAGAAATATCTAAAGCCTCATATATATGAGAATTTTTATAGACAAATAAATAACTCAAAGATATTTATACAGAAAAAGATTTGTATTCCTACATGACAATGATTCGATGACTAACCTGGGCTATAAATTTAGATATGGTCAAAACATTAGTTATTATGAATTTTAGTTTATAAGAACAATGCAAGTACTTTGATTTTCGTATTATCGACCTAGATTTTGAACATAGTAGCCAGTTCCTCATATTAGGTACAAATACCCTGAATTCTGCAATTACTACATACAAATTACAATACATGTAAAGACCATGTTGATGATAAGGAAAGCTTTCATGCTACGATTGTTTCTGAATAAAAAGGAGAGGCTTGAACCTACTGATATACTATTAATTCAAAGGAACGTAAACCACTTAAAATAGGAGGGAATAAAGGAGAATCATATCTCTAAGATCCTTGCCAATTTGTTTAATTGGTATAAAGTATATCTATGGCTAACCAAGGTGATTTTATAAAATAAATTTTCTAAAAGGTAAATTTCCTTTGAGTCAATTGTTCCATTGGAATGTTGTATAACAAATATTCTAGGAAGAAAATTTGAAACCTAGAATCACTAACAAATCACAAGGGCCTGGGATATCATGAATGAGGTGGGTTTCAGGAGTGGAAACACATGAGTTGGTGATCATGTAAGCTCAACATATAATCTCAAACAAAATAAAGAATAGCACAAATATGAATATGAACAACAGTAGGTCCTTCCAAAATAAGATTTTCTTGAAAAATATTTTTTTGCATATGTATCAGTATTTATGCTACAAACATAACTGTCACAAACTAAGATTAGAGAGAAAAAAAAAAGAAGAAGAAACTTTCGCGACGCTAGTGCGCTTTGGATGATTAATTGTTTCGGCCACAAGGTGTGTATGAGGTTTCTTTCTTAAACAAAGTGCATAGGAGGGCCCAGAGATCTCTCGCTCACAAATATGCCTATCCAAGGCCCATGGAAAACTTCATGTGCTTTCATGCCATCTCTTGTGTGAATAATTGAAGCATCATGTGCTTTCATGGACATGGTTTCACACACATGGTGGAATTGCTAATGCCCCCTTTTACCCAAGTGAGCTTTCATTACTGGGCATGCTAATGTTGCCCGCTGGACTTCTTCGTATGCATTTGAACTCACTCACTGCTACGGAAACATTTGAACTCACTCACAACTACAGAAGAAGAATAATGTGGAGCAGGGCAGCATGTGCTGCAGGAGCAGGCGGGGTCCACGCTTGATTTTTATCTCATGCAACAACAGCGGATGGCGCACGCACATGCAGGTGGGGTCCATGGTGGGGTCCACGTCTATCCATTTTGCTTGCAAGCCTGTGTATTCGCTTCTCTGGAACATAAGTTCTATATAAAAATTTAATTATAAGTTTGCGTAACAGAAGTTTGAGGAAGAGTTTTGAAATATAAGTTTGATCATAAGTTTAAAAAAAAGGTTGGACAGAAATTTGAGAAAAAGGTTGAACAAAAGTTTGAGAAGAAGTTTTGCAAAAACTTTTTACTCCAGCTCTGAATAGGGATGACCTGACAGCTTGTGGGCCCCACGAACGTGGCCATGCCATGCGCATGTGCATGTGAAACAAAGCTGGCCAGCCATTTACGGCATGCATGCGCGGGAGCCGAGCGAGGCCATCGTGGCGGGCCGGGACCAGAGCGGAGACATGTTTGTCGGTTAGCTCTCGGAGCGATACGCGCGGAGGGCTGCGAGCTTGCGCGCGCGTATTAGCAGCGCCCCTACCGACCCTTGGTATCCGGCAGCCGGGCATAAACAAACGTGCACACTCCCACCGCCAGCACTGTCGTACACGAAGAAGCACTCGGCCATGGTGATCCGGTTCGCCATCAAGACGAACATCATGCTCACGAGCGTGCAGGTCATCCGGTTCACTGCCATCCCCAGGCTCGAGCCCTTTTAAAATAGCCGAAGCGGCAAGACCTCCGCGTAGTACGCGTAGCACATGGTGACCACGAACGCCACCATCGCGCGAGCACGCCAGCTCGGTCGCCGGCAGGGCCGCAGAGCGTCAGGGCCACAGACAGAGACCAGCGGCGCGGCTCTGGTGAGGAGGAGCGGGCGCCGGCCGGCGCGGTCGGACAGGAGCGTGGCCACGAGAATGAAGCGCGTCTTGACGACGCATGCTGCTGAGGAGGAGCGCACGCTGCGTCGTTGGACGCCATGCCGGCGTTCCGGAACACAAGTGGGCTGTAGAGCATGACGGCCTCGGTGCCCACCGCGTGGACGAAGAATTACAGCCCGACGACGCAGACGAGGACTCGGCAGACGCTCGCCGACGGCCGGACGACCAGCTCGTTTCAGACGCCGTCGAGTTGAATAACCAATGCACCCCAATGCAGCTGACACACCACTTGACTTTGGAAAAGAAATATCATTAAGTAGGAATTCTGCTTGCCCATCATAGGTTTGACCGGGAATTAAGATCTCGCTAAAGCGGTGGCACACGTGTTTTTCGAACAGACAGATCTCGGGTTCGTCCATCAGTTCAGAGGCATCTCGTTTCGGTTGGTCTCACCGGCGACCATGGCGCACGACGCCGGCGATGCCATCAATGTCCCGCTACTCCCCTCATCCGCTGAGGGGGCATGCCGGCGGGACACGTTCTCCTTCGCCTGCGCCACCCTTGCCTCCATGACAACAATCCTCATGGGCTACAGTATGCGAAATTTTGTCAACATTGCTCTCGCTCTCTCTGCAGTCTGCACCGTGTATTGTGGATGATTATTCTTGGCTTTCTGCAGATCTTGCACTGATGAGTGGAGCGGAGCTCCTCATCGGGAAGACTTGAAGCTTACGGACGAACAGGTCGAGGTGCTGTCCGGGTCCATGAACGCCTTCATGATAGTCCCCATCCTCGCCGCCGGCTGGGTCGCGGACCTCGCCGGCCGCCGCGCCACGCTGGTGCTCGCCAACGGCTTCCTCGTGCCGGCGCGCTCGCCATGTCGCTCGGCGCCAGCTACGCCGCCCTCATGGCCGCGCACTCGTCACCAGCGTCGGCGTGGGACTATGCGCCGTCGTGGCCCCCGTCTACAACGCCGAGATCGCGCCGGCGTCCTCGCGCGGCGTCCTCTCTGTTGAACCATAAGTATATTGCCCACCTCTCCTATTGCCCACCTCTCCCCATCAGCTTAGGCTTTTGGGTGAGTTGGTTGGTGATATACTTATGGTTCAACACTCTCGTCCCTGCCGGAGATCTTCGTCAACGCCGGGATACTCCTCAGCATACGTCTCCACCTACGCCCTGGCCGGCCTCGGCGGCGGCTGGCGCGTGATGGTCGCTCTGGGAGTCGCGCCGCCCACACTCCTCGCCGCCGGCGTGCTCGCCATGCCGGAGTCGCCCCGGTGGCTCGCCATGCGCGGGCGCGACGCCTAGGCGCTCGCCGTGCTCGCTCGCACCTCGGACGCTCCCGACCTCCGGCTCCAGGAGATCAAACACGCTGTGCTCGAGGTCGCCGCCGCGAACCGGAAGAAGAAGCTCCTGCCGCTGCTCGCCTGGAGGTCGCCGGCCACCCGACGCATCTTCACCAACGTGCTCGCGCTGCAATTCTTCCAGCAAGCCTCCGGCATCGACGCCATCGTGCTCTACAGCCCGCTGGTGATCAAGAAGGCCGGCATCTCGTCATCCAACGCCGTCGTCATGGGCGCCACCGTGGCCGTCGGCGTAGCCAAGACATGCTCATCCTCGTGGCGACGCTCTTCTCCGACCGCGTCGGCCGGCGGCCGCTCCTCCTCGCCAGCACAGCGGGCGTCGCCGTGAGCAAGGCGGCGTGCCTCGCGTCCGTGCTGGCGTACGTCGCGGCGTTCTCGGTTGGGCTCGGTCTGCTGGCCCAGGCGTACGGCGCGGAGATCCTGCCGCTGCAGCTGCGCGCGCAGGGCACCGGTCTCGGGACGGCGGTGAGCCGGCTCACGTGCGCGCTGCTGAGCATGACGTTCATCTCGCTCGCGAACGCCGTCACCATGGCCGGGTGCTTCTTCTTGTACGCCGGCATGTCGGTGGTTGCGTGTGTGTTCGTCTACGTGCGGTTGCCGGAGACGAGAGGACGGAGTTTGGAGGACATGGACTCCCTCTTCGCCAAGTGATCATCACCACTAGTATTGCTCCTATAGTGAGATTACTTCGCTTTTTATGTGTTTTATTTTCCTGAAAATGGGTTTTCGTGTACTGTTCCATTTGTTCGGAATCGTTAAGTTCCCTGCATCGCGTTCAGGATTCACAGATTCAGAACTGATGCAGGGGTCATCTGCTGGTAGGTCCTGTCATGAATCAGTGGGTTGTTCACATTTGCAATGGAAGAGCTTCGCCGTGGCGTCTGTTGAGATGCAACAACTCTGTCCGCTCCAGCGACTCGTCCATGCATTAGATTTCTGCATTCCTTTCAAAGACTGACGCCCAGAGGATTAATGCATGAACGGCAGGCGGCCGCGGATGTTTCAAGCATAGTCACCGGGAACGGGGTCGATGGTGCGTTCCGCGACCCGAGACGGCGTCCCCGTTCGAGATTCGGGGTCGAACTGGGTCGGCGTCCCGGATCTGGTTGGGTCGTGGCCCCGTTCCTGCAGAAGCTTCACGGCTGCAGCATCCGAGCAGGGGAGAAAGTAGCCGGCGATGGCGACTTTAGCGCGAAGGAAGAGGAGCAGCCCTCGACGACTGCGTCACAGGACATGCTCGACGGGCGGTTCGTGAGGGAGGAGACATGAAAGCAGCAGGGCTGTGAGGGCGATTCCAAGCGGAGCGAGGTCGTAGTAATGCTGCCATGCGGAGGACGAGAGCTGTGGCGGCGTGGTGCTGAGAGGATAAGGATGAGAGTGTAGGGTTGTGTTTATTTACGTGGGCCAACAGGGCTGGGTATGTTCTGATGCTGGAACAAGCAGCCCATTTGTATTTCCTTTCTTTATTTCCTAGTGTATAATGGATATCACCTCATCGATCCGGCTGATCGACCCAGATTAGATGGGATCGCGTATCACGTCCCGAAATTTCGTCCCGAAGAGGTATACCCCTCATCGTACCACATTTTTTCTATGTGTCGACTCCCGTACCTCGACCCCGTCCCTCGACCCGGTCGACCCGGAGTCGTGGTGACTATGGTTTCAAGCCCTGGCCCGGAGCACGCTGACGCGGCGCCGCCATGGAGGTCGCAGCGAGGAAGGTATTTGTAAGCGGGCAACCGCCGGAGGGCGGCGGCGCTCCGGCCAGCCGCGCCACGAAGCAGAGGACCCGCTCGCGGCGTCGCGGCGGTGCTCAGGGTGGTCGCTGTTTCAAATAGCGACCACCCCGTGGTCCCTGGCTGAAGTCCGATCAGAAAGTTGCGGCTCAGATTGGTCAGGGTTCGGTTGACTTGCGCGTGGACTCGGTGGTCATCGAGCGGACAACGCCCACGCCGCGGGACGGCGCAAGTACGTCGAAGCGGCTGAGCTCGACGGCGCCGGCGTCCCCGTGCCAGACATCACCGTTGCCTGCCGGCTCCCGTCACGCCATGGGCGGCGCCATGGTAAGCCATGGCTGAATGAAAGGCGACTTGTCGTTACTGTGGCGCCTGTCAGTGGCGGACAAGTGCGCGAACGCGGTGGCGCCATGCCCGTGCCACCGGGGCGTCGTTCGCGAACTGCGCGGCGCACCGGTGGACGCGTCTTGCCGTGCCGTCCACGGCGCCGGCGCTACGGCGAGCCATTAGCCACATGACGCGAAGGTGTCCGCAGGCGCAGGGAGGGAGGCCCGCAAGCAGAAGCAGCTTGGCGAGCCACCGGCAACTCTTCTGGCGTGGCGGACGGCGCGGCGTGAACACTCCAACTGCGCGCGAAAACCACTGGCAGCATGCACGAATCCTGCGGCGAGCCTGATGCGCAGCGCAGGCCAAGGAGCAGCGGCAGGCCAGGAGCACCAAGACGCTTCCGGCACCGAGGGCGAGCACGACGGCCGCACGGAACATCGGTGAGCGTGTCCTGGCGAGGAGCGTTGGTGTCGCGGCCATCCAGATCAGGGAGGACCGCATACGCCTCGGCGTCGCAGCCGTCCATGCCGGCGGCTCCATGGCGAGCTGGCCGCATGGTGGTCGCTGTTTCAAATAAGATAAAGTCCATCCAGGTCCTGGCGATCGTCTGATCAGAGAGGCCTGCAGTCAGATGGGGTGCGTTCACTGGGACCTGGTCGTGGTGATAGTAGGGTCCTGACGGTCAGCGGAGAAGACCCTGATGTGGGGCGATGCCGCTGGCAACCTCGACGGCCGTCGGAGAGAGCACGACGCAGCTCCAGAGCTCCATGGCCGGCGACCGCCATGCGGAGGCGAAGGGGAACACGCATGCCGTCGTGCGCCGCGGTGGCGTGGGCGGCGCCGTCGTGCGCCATGGCTAGATGGTTTCTTGTCCGATTGTTGCGCGAACGTACTGCATAGGGCAGGAGTTGTTGAGAGGATCCAGAGGACCATCACCGGAAGCCGGGGGACCTCCATGCCACGTCGTCGTGCCCCAGAAACTTCGGAACGCCAAGAATTGGAGCCCCAAGAATTCGGGACGTCGCACCGTTTGCACATGCCCAAGGATGGGCCTGCGGGCGGAATGTCTTCAGGAGTTGGTTTCTCGCCTCTCACCTCGCCAGTCTGACAACGTGTTCGAGCGGGGAGATGGTCGGCCTTCGGGGCATCTGGGTGTCCGTGGCCAGTCGGTGAGCTCGTCGGCTCCTCCTACCTTGTCGCCGGCGTGGGTTATCTGCTGATGCAAATGTGCAACGAGCAACGAAGTGCCCAGCGCGAGTTGGAGAACACGATGACAATGAGAGGTTCAGTTGCACATCCATCCATATCTATAGGTCCCTTGTGCTGCAACAGCAATCTTTTTACAGCAATGACATGGAGAACAACTCATTTTCAGTGTTTGGCCGGCAGAGAAATTAACTTCTTCAGGCCAATATATGTTTTGGGTAGAAACCGAGTTGCTTATACAGTAGATTAATTATGCAAAAAAAAATGAGTGTGAATCCCATAATTAATGAATTTCTGCTACTTTTATTTAAAATTAGAAAAAAAATGGACTAAGAGCATAATCTAAATATCAACTAAAACTTCTGCCCGTTGATGATGATGATGATAAAATGGTCGGCGAGGAGGGTCTTTTGGTAAAACGAATCGTTTCCCCTTTGATAAACGGGAAGAATGAGCATTAGATGCGAATTGGAAAATCCAACGAAGATTTTGCAGATTTTTAAGAAGAAAATGCACACGCAAGTATCTTAGGGACGTGGGTGCTTCCTATTAAAATTTGGAATCTGAACAGGATTTAATCAAGTCGATAGACTGCACAAGCTAACTAAAATTCACAATGATGTTGGCGATGGCATATGTTGTCCTTCCTAAAGTCATTTTATAGAACTTTCCATGTTCAAACAAGCACAATATAAACACAAAGATGCATTGATGTTCTTTCAAGGTAAACAAATGCATATTCAAAAACAAAGGAAAAGAACTAGAGAAATGCAAAACAATTTGTTGCAACTATTTCTAAGGTTTTCGAAGACAATTAAGTTTAATCCTCAAAGTTATACTTAAAATACTCATTTTAGATACTTTAACAAAAAACAATTGCCAGAAGTGGATACAAGGGAGCGCTTGGAACACGCCGGCATGCTGTCATGAAGCTTATGTTCGAGAGATTAATGTTGTCTTCTCTGAAGATCATCCTCTTGACAATGAGTCACTAGCGCAGGCGCCTCCTAAACATGAGTTAGGGCCTCGGGCGGGCACAAAGAAAGGCATGTGAACTTGACAAAGGCAAGCACAAGATTCCAGACAGTGGTGCTAACTGAACTCAGGGATGGTGAAGTGTTGACGATAAAGAATTGTAAGAATGGGTGTATATAACATTAATATTTCAAATTTATATTATGTCAAGCAATCCCACTCTAGTTCAAAATGTTACTTATTCATAAAAAATATGAAAATACAACCGAAATTAGCAACATGTAGAAACAACTAGGGACATAAATTTGCAATATGTAGAAAGAATCAGGGCTGCCATGGTTCAATAACCAAAACTTATAAATAGATTAATCATTGTCATATACCAAGATATCAAATTTTACATAGATACCTTTTATCTAGAAAGATCATTAAGAAATCACCATTTTTATGTTGCTGATGTTGTATTTTCTAATGAGTTCCTAGGAAAATAGGCCTAAAAAGTTGGGTTGTATGTTGAACGAGCTCTTGTGTAATGCCTACCCCACACAAAAAATAGCATGCATTGCACCAGACCCATAAAAATAGCACACATTGGACCAGATCCATATAAAAATATCACGAGCCATGGCGGCATGTTAAAGAATCAGGCTAAAATGGGTGATATGTGTAAAATGAGGAAGGTTCCAATTGAGCATAGCCCACAAAAGGCCGGTTAGTTCATGGGTATTTTGTTGTGCCAAATTTATTTTTCTGACTTTTTTAGCTCTTCATGAAGACCGATAAATGTCACAAAGATTTATGACGGAAAAAACATATTTTTGTCACAGCACATGATTCTAAACGCGCAATAGGTGATGGATGTAGTTTTGTCGCTCTAGGGTCACATATTTTTCATCATGACATAAAATTTAGTTTTTGTGACATAAATCAATCATCACAAATGGTTAACTCAATCAAGTTTGTGTAATGTAAGCTACATCTTAGGTTGGAAAAAAAACTGAAAATATAAGTGTATATTCATCTTGAAAGGTATAATGTAATATATTGCAAAAGATGGTATTGCTCAAAGTTACACTTAGACAAAAAATGCTTTGAGTGGGATTGAGAGAAGACGGTGGCTTGACCCGTGGACGTGAGATCATGATCCGAGGACTCGCAATGAATATTTTCACCATTGCACACAATGTTGCGTTTCCACCAAAAGTGGCCTCCTATGTATGTGTTTTATTACTTCCATCGGAGTTTGCTAGGCCGCCAAGATCGAGACTTGAACTCTTCAGACACGGCTTACCTGAACGCACGGTGGACTCCGCGACTACAGTCCAAAGACTCCAAACACGTGCCGAATGAAATCCTTCCATGAACAACACGTATGCCATGTAAATCTCAAACATGCCAAAACAGCGGGGAAAAGTTTCATATACCAACTCCAAAGCTACTACTACATGCGTCTAGATCGAGTCAACCTAGTAGAGACCCATATATTATGATCAATCTTTTGATTACAACTCGTGCACAGCTTCGATCTCCATTGTCATCTTCTCGATCGGCAGCGTGTCTTCTCGGCGGCAAGGATTCGCGTAAGTACGCACGTTCAGTAACATGGCACAGCAGTCAGCCGAGCTGCCGTCGTCTCCATGGCCGAGCCTCCCACCCGATGCCTCGGCGGCAGTGCTCCGCCGCCTCGCGTCGCACGCCGACCGCGTCCGCTTCGCCGCCGTGTGCCGGCGGTGGCGCGTCGCGGCGCGGAAGCAGTGCCAGCCGCCGCTTCCGTGGCTCGCGCTCCCAGACGGCACCTTCTTCAGCTACCCGAGCCCCGCCGCGTTCCGGTTCCCCGCCGCCGCGCGCTACCACGGCTCCTGCGACGACTGGCTCGTCTTCCGCCGCGACGACGGCCGGTACGCGCTTCAGAACCCGTTCTCCGGCGAGACCATGCGGCTCCCGCCGCTGTCCCGCTTCCGGTACGTCGTCCACGACAGCCGGAAGTCCGGGGGCATGACGAAGCCTCCGCCCGTCGACATCCACGACGGCCTCGTCCTGCGCAAGGTGATCCTGTGCCCGGGCCCGGTCGTCGTCGCCATCGTCGCTGACCACAGGCAGCGCGGCAAGGTGGCTGTGTGGCTTCCCGCCGGCACGGGTGACGACGACGATCGCTGGCTGCTCAGCGCGCACGACCCTTGGCGCGGGCTCCGGGACCTCGCCTTCTTCGACGGCAAGGTGCACGCCGTCGACGCCTACGGCGACCTCTACGCCAGGGACGTCGAGATCGAAGCGTTCAACGGCGAGCCCATGGTCTGCGCGGCCAACCGCGTCGTCGCCGCGCCGGCGAAGCGATGCGCGGCGCCAGCGGCGCGGTACCTCGTCGCCTCCGGCGGCCGGCTGCTGATGGTGCACAGGGTGGTCGCCTCGGGCGACGACGACGCGAGCGAGGTGTTCGAGGTGTTCGCGGCGGACACGGTGGCGTCGCGGTGGGTGAAGGTGGCGAGCGTTGGCGACGACACCGCACTGTTCGTCGGGCAGTGGAGCTCCGTCTCGCGGTGCGTGGCCTGGTACGGCGAGGTGCCCGGGAACCTGATCCACTTCCTGGGCGACGATGTGGTCGACAGTAAGGGTGAGCGGCGCCGCCGTGGCCGCTTCGGTTCCTACGACATGGTCGGCGGCAAGACCGTCCCGCTCCTGGCGACCTCACCGAAGTTGCGCAATGGCGCCGAGACGCCCATGACCTGGCTCTTCCCAAGGTACAGCAACGCGAGACAATGAAGCAATCCATGTACACGAACGTTAATTTTCACCGCTATATAATCGCTCAAAATTGATTCTTTTCTCTTTTTGTAGGAAGCTGGATGTCGCGACGACCTGGTCCGATCTCTCCGCGGACGTGTTCCGCCACGTTTTCCACCTCCTCCCTTCCGGCGACGACAGAAAGCACCTGAGCCAGGTCTGCCGCGACCTGCGCTCCGCCGTGGGGGACGAGCGGCGCCCGTGCCCGTCCGCCGCGGCGTACCTCGCGATCCCGAACGGCACCATCTTCGACTACCCAGACTACCACGCCAAATCCCGCCGCCTCACTGGCGCCGCCGACTACCGCGGCGCGGCGGCGGACGGCGGCTGGCTCCTCTTCTACGAGGACGCCGAGGGCCTCGGCCTCCTCCGCCTGGTCTCCCCGTTCACGGGGCAGACGATGCTGCTGCCCAGCCTGCTCGACATCCGCACCTGCTACGAGCCCATCGAGATGGACTGGGACAGCAGCTTGAGCCGAGAAGGAGGAGGAGGTGGGCAGTGGTGGGACGAGGCGGAGACGATGGCCGTGCAGAAGCTAGTGCTCTGCCCCGACGACGGCGTCGTCGCCGCGCTCGTCGGCCGCGACGGCCGATCCAAGCTCGCCCTCTGCTCGCTCGAGACCTTCAGCTGGTCGTTCAGCGCGCGCGACCGGTGGCGCCGGTACGAGGACCTCGCCTTCTTCCGCGGCCGGCTCTACGCGCTCACCTCCAGCGAGGACCTCCTCGCCTTCGACTACGCCGGCGAGCCGCCGGCGGTCACCCGCGTCGAGCGCGTCATCAGCGGCGCCCATGCCATCCCGCACGACGCCGTCAACGTCGTCACGGTGCACTACCTCGTCCCGACGCGCGCCGGGGGCGACGACGAGGGCCTGCTCATGGTGCGGCGGGTGTTCCCACCGGCGAGGCCCCACGAGGCGGCGGCAGCGCTGCACCAGCGGTTCGCCGTGTTCCGGGCGCACCTCGGGGACTGGGAGTCGCCGGCGAGGTGGGAGGAGCTGAGGGACCTCGGCGGCGACGCGCTGTTCGTCGGGCGCCAGTGCTCCCGGGCCGTGGCGCCAAGCCCGCCTCCGGCGTGCGCGGCGACGAGATATTCTTCCTCGGGGACGACTGCTTGGGGATGGCCATATGGGCGGACCGCGGGTGGAGCAGGCCGTTGCCGTCGCAGTACCACACTTCTGTGTACGACATGCGGAGCAGGGCGGTCACCAACTTGCAGCTGCGGGACCTGAGCAGGGAGGGGCCGGCGCCGCCGACATGGATCTTCCGTGACGATCAGGAGTGAGGTAAAGATGACGCATGGTCAGGCACCGCAAGATGATGCGCGACCCGGCCATTACGTTGCAGCCAATGTTCATACAACTGAAGTTTTCTCTATGGTGCCAACGAGACGATCTTTCTCTATGGTGAATGTGCCTATCCGATCCTCTTTTATGCCCGGAGTGGCAAGAGGAGAGTTTTTTTTTTTTTGTTGGTGGTTATTTAGGTGCAGGAGAGTTTGTTTTTCATTTTGACTCTGTTGTTCTTGACCTGCGAGCAACTTGGAATAGAGCTTCTTGTTTTCTTGTAATCTTTATGGCTACATGCATCATTTTGATGCAGAGGTCGCAATATCAATATATTCTCGCTTCTAAAATAAATACAGCAAGTTTCAAAATCTTCATATATTTTTTTCTGAATCTATTTGCAGCCAATGTTCAGCCAAAAAGGAACATGAGTAGAAGAATAATTAATAGACATGAATCATCACCACCATCAGTACGGGTCGAACTCATGTTCTACTTTGCAGCGCAACTTCGACGCCAGCATGAATCTCGGGGGGGGGGGGGGGGGGGGGGGGGCACAAACCCCCAAAATAATTTTCAGAGTGTTGCATAAGCACGTAAAAGAGTGTTTGAAAATCATCAGGTACGGCGACCAATTGCATCCTTGTAGAATCTCAACGCATGGCGTGACTCAGACTCCATACAGCTTCGTAGCGACTCCCGGACTCCTCATCCCACCTCCGTTCGCCGCCGCCACCATGTGGCGTCAAATCTGCTTTGGAACATCGGAACCAAAACGAGGGGCTTATATGTAAAAGGTTGGATCGCGATAATTAACCGCAATCCAGGTTGAGGGGGCAATGCGTAAATACTTGAATCGCGATTAAGAGTGGCGATCCAAATGAGGGGTTCTTTTGCAAAATTTGTTGACCGCGGTCCGCCGCTCCGTAACCGTCGGTCTGGTCAACAGCGGCCGGATGGACGCCGGCCTGCCGCCAGCGCCTGCCCTTCTCCGGCCCCTGAGACCGTATCGCGTCGCCGCCGTGCGTCCGCATCTGCCCGGCCGGCGAGTCCCTTCGCCCCGAGCCTTACTACTCCTGCGGCCGGACTCACCAATCACCCTCCGCAGCGCTCGGACGACGACTGCCCTGCTCTGCCCTCTCGCTGCTGTCGCATGCAGAGAGGAGGCCACTCTGGCAGCTCAGTACTTACCCTCAGCGGACAGCGATCGACGATCGCTAACATTCACACGCTGAATTCAGTCAGGCCGAGACGGTTCTTTTCCGGTCACGGAAGTCTCTGCTACCTCGCCAGGCGCCATTGCAGTCCAGTCCGTACTCGCCATGGCGGCATTGCTCACGACAACGTGGTGTGATAGCCTTGTCGATGCTCGGGCTTCAGAATCTGCGCAAGGATGCCGGCTGCCACCGCATTCAATCCTGAAATCAGGCGAAATATTCGTCCTGTTCTGGTTCACTGTTCAGGTGGATGTGAGTGCGTCAGCTGCAAAACCTGAAGCTGCTAATCGGTCGGTCACCAACGGCAACAACAAGCTTTAACAATCAGGCAGACTTGTCTGTACATCAATATCAAAGACATGACTTTCAAAGAAAAGAAAGGCAGGTCTCCCAAGTTCTTTGCGGCTGAAAGTGGCATCTGAATATTCAGAAAACTCTCGAATATGAATTCATCTTCTGACAGCGAGGTGCCTTGAGAGTAACCAAAAGAAATGCAAACACTCGTCATCACTGGTTTCCTACAAACGAGGCCAGCACCGCGCAACATCCTCCATGCGGATACTGGAGAATATTGTTTCGCCGGTTACTGAAACTTCAAGCGACATGACACCCAACAAATTTGGCAGCGATATACTACCACGCAAGGCACCGACCAGTCTTGAAACGAGGGGCACAGGGTATATATTTCCAACAATGAATGCGTTAAATTCGAACCCCAGATTAGAACGAACCATATAGTATACTATCCATTAAGCATGTCAAGATAGAAGATTCTGCTTTACAGCTCTTTTGACACTAGTTTTAGACTCAACACTCCATAAGAGAAAAACACATACACGACAACAGTATGACAACACTGGACTCTATCTCTTTAACATCTACTCCCTTTCTGGATTGGATGCATGTATAACAAATAGATCACTGGACTCAAGTCCTTAAGCCATCCCACCACTGGTTGCTGTCCTGATGATCTGAAACAGTGCTGCAAAGACGCAAGAGGTAAAACGTGTAAGAATTGGTGGCAAAATTACTGCATACTTGCAACACTTTGATGAATTATGCCATACATGTGCTGCGTTAGATTTGATGGTTAACATGTCAGTATCTGGCTTAATACATATGCAGTGTTAAATTTGGAAAGAGATTTTGCATTCTATAGCACTGACAATGTTGCTACTTTGTCATCAATTACTGCTGGAGAGTAACATTCAACAGTTAGATAATCAGAACTTATTAACCACATAAGCTCATGTCATACTATCAAAACCATTAGCGTAACATTCTGAAATGATTTGTCATGTCAAACATATTTAGAGAAGGTTATGCAAACATATTTAGAGAAGGTTATACAAACATATTTAGAGAAGCACAAACTCAACAGAAGCTTATTTATTCTTTTGAAAAAAAAAAAGAAGATAATGTTATGCAAGTTTGCATTCTGCACACAACAGGGTAACAAACTCAAACTAGAACAGGGCAGAAACATTTACAGAAGGTTGGAAGGCATACATGATCCGATGACGACGAAGATGAAGAACCCAAGCACCAAAGGTCCGACAGGGTAGTCATTCCCCTTCTTGACAGTAGTTTCAGGCACCGAACCCCTCCTGGTGATGTTCTTCTGGAACTTTGCAGTCTTCCTGTCAGCAAGGCGCCTTGAAGTAGTCTGTCCATAAAAAGAGCATTTGTAAGCACTCACAGTCAGTATGATTGCTAATTTACATCTGTAGTGTCATCCAAAAAACAAATCCACATGAGGTAGACGAAGATCAAAGTGTAATAAAAAAGAAAGGGAACATCCTTGGCTTGAATTCACTTTCCAGTCCAATCTACACACTAGATACCAGATTGGAGGGTGGCCAGCCCAATCAAAAGGAAGGGGGAAATAGTAGTACTGGAAATAGTGAAATCCGCATAGCCCGGTTCCCAAACAAAATCGACTACAATGCAAAGTAATTTCTTCCTACATCAAGATGCCCTTCCATCCTAAATCATATGTTGGTAGCTCAACAGCCACCAACTATCATACCAAGAACCGATTATTTGACATCATCACATCACTGTAACTCTGAATCATGAATTCTGCATCGTTCGCCTCATAGTTAACCAGCAAGGCGCAAAACTTGTTGATCCGGCAAGACCAACTCACGATCCACACCATTGAATTCAGCACGCGCATCACTCGGCGCAATCGGAGCCGGCAACCGGTGGACAGCCGAACCGCCGCCCCCCGAGATCCGAAGGGAGCACCAGATCGCGCCAATCGCATGCGCGTGACACATCCATGACACGGGATCCGCGGCAGCGAAAGCCGGCAGCGTCACGCTGCCTCCATCCACCCACCCACCCACCCCGCGAACCATACCGAACGGGAGATCCGAAAGGGACCCTGCCGGCGACAAGAGGGGGGGAACAGCGAGAAAGGCGGGCAGATCTCGGCCCGGTCGAACTCCCCCCGACAAAATCCCGACCCGGGATGGGAACATAGCAGTACTGCGGTAGGGGACAGGGGTGCGTGGTCGCTTACCATCTTATCGCCGGTGAGCGCGCCGGAGCGGGGCAGGGACGACGGCGGCGTCGAGGCGCTGGCGGTGGCGGGAGGGGATGCCGGTGCACGGGAGCTGAACGAATGGGCTTGGTTGATTTGGGACAAGGTCGGGGGCCTTTATAGGAAAAAAACAACTGCGCTGAGCCGGCCGGGCCTCGCTTCACTTTGCGTGGCGAGTGGAGCGCGTTGGTTTGCCTTCTCTCCCGCGTGGACCGTGTTCCCACTGCCGGCTGGGAAGTTCGTCCCACGCGTGGGCTCGGTCCGTGGACACGAAAGATCGAGACCGACTAGCGAGCGTGAGGATCCGTGCTGCGCGTTTGTGATGCAGTGAGACGGGTGCAGGAGCGGTGGCTGTGGGGTGCGGTCGGTCGGTCGATCGGGTGGGCGCCTGGCAGGGGGTATTTGACTTGGCCCGACCCGGGGCCTTCCGCCTCCGAGGTGGGCGACGAGGCGACGAGGTGAAAACCGAGTCGGTTCGATCGCCGACGACGTCGTCGCCGTTGACTCGTTCGGTTAATAATCCGGATCCGCTTCGTGCTACCAGAACGGACGTGCCCCGTTCTTCTTTTCCAGCACGTGGCATCCACGGCACGGCACGGCTGAGCACGTCGTAGTACGTGCAAGCGGCGTCGCGCGCGTGAATTCTCTGCTAACTTGTACGGGACGGAACGGGCATGGCGTGCCCGCACGGACACGCTCATTTTCCTAGCTTGTCCGGCGTGCGTCACGCGGGAGCCGGCGCGGTGTCCGTGGACGCACGCTCGTTTCGTTAGCTTGCCGGAGCTGGCGCGCGGTGTCCGTTTACACACTGCATGTAGAGACAGATTCAGGGCTGGTTGGTCGGTCGGTGGCCCGTGCCCATGCGTGCGCCCACGGGCTCCGCAGGTCGGCGGGGGCGGCCGTGAGCCGTGCGTACGCGGCCACGGCATGATGGCGCGGCGTTATCAGCAACGGAAAAAAAAAAAGGGTCCGGTTCCGTCCTCTCTTTTCCAAGAGGAGCAACTTGGCGGACGGTAATCGCTCTTGAGCCGACGGCACATGCATGGGTTGCGCAAGGTGATCGATCATGAGGAGCAACTTGGCGGACGGCACACATGCATAGGTTGCCGCTAGCTAGGGGTTGCGCCTGTTTGCTAAAGATTTTGTGGAAGCGATTCTCACACAAAAAAACTGATTCTTCTGATGACTGAAGAGAAGTGATTCTGAAGTGATTTTTTTCACAATTCTTTGGTGTGATTAAACTCATAGAATCAGGATACAGAATCACTCCATAGAGAAGAGAAGAAGCTATTCTATTATAGCTCCCGGCCTTTTAGTTCGTTTCGTAGAATCGTTTCACAAGATCAAACTTGAATCAGTACTTCCTCCGAAACAGAGTGTTTGCGGCAACTTGACAGTCAGATTCTGGCTGTCGACACGACGACTCACCGCCCTAAGAACATCTCTAGCAATGGACCTCAAAATAAGGTCTCTATTTTTGTTTTCCAAACCGGCATACAAAAATAAGGGCTTAAAACTTGGCTTCAACTCCAGCAATAGACCCTATTTTGTGTGGGAAAATGAAAAAAAAACAGTGAGACCCATGAATGAGAGGGAGGATGGGAGGACTCTAGAAATGAGGGCTTGAGGATGGAGTTTGAGAGGGCATGCAAAATGAGAGCTAAATAGAGTCCCTGCTGGAGATGATTTTTTAGCTCAAACCTCTAAATAATATAGTAGAGGTCCAAATACAGACCTTACTGGAGATGCTCTAAGACGACGTACGCGGCGTGTGCTCTCGTCTCTCGCAGCGGGCGGAGCTGGGCGTATCCGGCGCGACGCCACGCCGATGGTTTGTTTGTTTTTTTTTTTTGAGATTACACAGTACAACTCAGACACTCACAACGCACTCACGCTCACCCCTATGAACACACGTACGCAAACCCTACCCCTATGAGCATCTTCGAAGACTGAGCCGGCAAATCCAGAGATACGAAGTCACCACTGGCGCCTCGCTGTCGACGGGAGCGTCGCCTACCACTGAAAGCACAAATGCCGTTAAATTCTTGAAAATTCGCTCCCACAGGGAGTCAAACCCAGGACCTGAGAGGTGTTACTCGGATGCCTTAACCACTAGGCCAAGGCCCGTGCGTAACGCGCTCGGCAAGCGAGTCGGCCACCAAATGCTTACAGTTGCTTCGGCCCATCAAATGGGCCATTGCGTTGCGCCGAGATGGGCTCGTTGTGGCCTGTCCTTTCAAAGGCTTCCCGGCAGTACACATTACTGAATTACAACAGCGTAAGTGATTCTCAAAAAAAAAAAGAAACAGCGTAAGTTAAAAATTCTGCGCATCATCATGTTCAGCAAACTCGTGATTTGTTTGCAAGAAAGCAGTCACTGGCTTGTACCCTTTTCACGCGGCAGCATCATGAGGTCAAGCAGGCTGTGATCTTTAATAACACAATAAATTTTTTTTGAACTTTAATAACACAGTAAATAATTAGTTCAATACATCTAAGCTGTCAGTTTCAGTGATACAAGACGAGCAAGTAACAAACAACAACACGATTGCTTCCCAGTCAATTTCCACTGCTGAATCTAACAGGAGTCCTCAGATTCACATAGCACATGCACACAAAGCAACAGCAGCAGCACCTACAGTACAGTTCAGCTATCACCGGCTCGCACCCATCATTTGGACTGCTGCGACTTGCTGGACGGCATGCTGCGGACGTTCTTCAGCAGGTCCTCAATCTTGGATAGCATCATCATCTGGGACGGGTCGCCCGAGCCGACGCCCACTCCGAGGCCGCTGCTGCTCGCCACCGCAGCCGGGGGCGGCGCCACGGGGCGCTGGTTCTCCTGCAGCTTGATCTTCTCGAAGAGGTACTGCTTCTCGGCCTCGGCCTCCTCCAGGCGGCGCTTGAGATACAGGCTCGCGTAGTCCTGCCCCGCCTTCTCCGCCGACTTGGCCAGCGCGATGCTCCGCAGCCGCTCCGCCTCCTGCCGCGCCTCGCTCGCCTTCAGCTGGAACATCTCCACCTCCGCCTGCTTCAGCCGCACGATGCTCTCCAGCTCCTCCACCTGCTGCATCCGCCGCACGCGCTCCACCTTCAGCTCCTGCAAAGCCCGGGCCTTCTCCTCCAGCTCGCGATCACAGGCCTCCACGGCGTGCCGGGCGCGCTTGTACAGCCGCATCTTCTCCTCGGCCACGATCTCCATCTTTCGGACGGCCTCCTGGACGACCTCGGCGATCCGGTTGCAGGCCTCCTGGGGAGTGATCAGGCGCCCTGGCTCTTCCTTCTCAAAGTTCTTTGAGGAGTCAATCTCAAGCTCTGCCAAACACATGAGGTGTTAAGAATATATGTTCAGAATTAAACCAATGAGAAACACAAATAACTGATAAAAGTGCAGACACATTCAGTTCAAACGTAGAAAATGGAAATTTTGATGGGGAAATCTGGACATTTGTTCATCACTGTTACTCTCTTTGACATCAGACACGGTATGCAGACCACCCATGTCCCTACTGTAAATTTTAAATCACAAAAAGTTTGAGGCCAAATTGCATAGACATACAGAATATTGCACACTAACTCACATAACTGAGCAGACCTAAAATAGCAAAGAGAAACTGTAAGTTGGAAACAGGAGGACAGGGCAATACAAAATCTCAGCAACCAAAACTAGAATTGAGTTAAATTATCCAGAGCTCAATGGTTAGGGTGGGATGTGAGAATAAGGAACTCTGTAGGTTTAGCTCTACACAATACAAGACTGACATCAAAACCATAAGGATTTTAGGGATAAATTTCATTCTCTTCTACCAGTGTAAAATAAAGGGATTGTAGATTGAAGTAATAGTCATTTAACCCATCAGAATGCACAAAATGAATCCGAATCAACAACCTACCAACTTAACTAAACATGCAAAAATAAATTGTACAGAAAATATCAATAGAAACATGCTTTTTTTTACCCAACAGTTGCAAACATGTTCAGCACTGTATTTGACAAGTAATAAATTACACCGGCTACCTGTAAAGCAAGTAAGTTGCAGAATCTCAAACATAGATGTAGCTGCAAGTAGGCACCAGCCGCACCACACTAAGCTATGCACCATGCAACTCAGCATAATAAGAGGAGCTACTGAACAGCCCTGAATACACAAAACTACAGGCCCACAAGTAAGATATTATGGTTCAGCAAAGAAAGTTCCAGTACCTTGGAGTGCTTGTAGCACCATCCTAGGACTTATGGATTCAGCCGAAGCATTCCTCAATCTTTCAACTAGCTCAGCACATTTCCTATACAAGCTCCTCCCTTTCGAGTCCTCACTTAGACGGAAAATCTTACAAACATACTCGAGTTCCCGTATCAAGGCATCCCTGTCCCAACCAGGTGCACATTGTTGAAAGACATCCCTAACCCAACCCAGCAATTCGGAAGTCCTCTGGCACGCCTGACACCGAAAAAGCATCTCCGCGTGGCCAACGCCATTCTTAACTGTATGCGCAGTCCCAATCTGGCCATCACGAATTGCGCAATCCGTGTGAGTCCAGTGAGAGCAGATATCGCACCCAATCCAGCGGCAAGTATTGACTTCGAAATCAAACTTATTGCAGATCACACACATGCAGAGGTTGCAGAACCCGATCCTGTTGGTGCATATGTTGCACCTACACTCCTCGGCAGGGAGAGCGCTCTGGCAAGCGATGTTCCGGCACCTCTTGTACAAGAAAACCTCCGCGAGGCGGCTCTGGGGTATGTTGACGCTCGGATGCAGAAACGCCTGGATTCCGGTCTTGATGGCAACAAGGATCTCCAGCTGCACATGGTGCGCCATCAAAAGCATGGCCGGCGTCAAGTCGACCCTTCCCTGAACAAGCTTCTGCAGATACAGGAACTCCTCTATGTGCTGCGAACCGCCGGTCCCTTCGAGAATCGACCGGAGCTCGGTCTTGATCTCCTCCAACGTGTCCTCGCTCATCACCTTCATTTTGTCAGCGACGAGGTCAACCCTGTCCCGAGCGACCTCCCGGAGCGTCACGCGCCCGGCGCTCGGGATCCGACCACGCGCGGCCTGCTGCAGCTCGGACATGCCGTTGCCAACCACCTCCTTCTCCTTGTCCACCATCCTCACCGCTGTTATTGGCGCCGCTGCTATGACGGGGCCCGGGCCGCCGCCGCCGCCGCTCTTGCTGGGCTCCCCGGGCCACGTCCCCTGGGAGCTGGCGCTCTCGGTGGCGGAGTCCTGGCCCGGGTCGGAGTTGGACAGCGGCTCCTGCGTGTCCGGCGGCGAGCCGACCTGCTCCGACGAGGCGGCCAGGGAGAGCGACGTCTGCAGGGCGGCCGGCGCCCGGCCGTTGTGGCGCGGCGGCGGCATCCCCTGCGGCGGCTGCTGCTGCTGCTGGTGGAAGTTGGCGCCCGACGAGGTTCCCATCCGAAATCAGAGCCTAACAAAACCTGCACGATGCGGAAGCCATCAGTTTGCCAGATCGATGGATGAATCCTTCCCTCCCGCCCAATCGAACGACCCGAATCCCAGATCTCGCCTGTTCACTTCTCACTGGACAAAAGACACACACCGGAGCTCGGAGCACTCACCGCATCGAACAGGAGCAGGCTCGCCGGCGATGAAGCGCGTTTGACGAGGAGGCCTCTGCTCCGGATGAGAGGAGATAAATTTTGGGGACGAGTGTTGTTGACGGCTGCGGAAGCGAAGCCGGTGGGTGGAGGAGAGAGGAGAGGATTGAGCGGCAGGGCGGTTGACTTTCAGAGCTATAGTGGGTACACAACGACTTTCAGAGCGAACATCGCTTGCAGGATGTATTGTTTATACAGAAGTAAATTCTTTTTTGCGAATAATATTTTTTGTGTGAATAATATAGAGTAAATTCTAACTAAATTAATTGCTTGAATTCCCGTAGCTCCCCTACGCCGTGAGAGCAAGACAACATTCTCAACTTTGACTCTAAGTTCCCAGGATAGCAAGATCTGCCTTTTTAATCCCACTTGTATCGGCATGCATCAATAAAGAGAAAGAGTTCATGCAACATGACGGGACAAATGAGTATTTTTGATCCAATAGCTAAAGTAGAGTGAAGAAATGAGAGACAAATCAGTAATTCCGCGGGATTTTTTACTCTTAATTTTTAACTGGACAGTGACGGTATGAAGTTGGCGATGTGTTCAAAATCCTAGCAAGCCAAGAATATCAAGACTGGCCATCTAAAGGACATAATCAGTGTGCCTCTGGTTCTGGAGCTGTACATCTAAAGAATCAATCATTATCGTTCTCTACAACGCAACGGTAAACAAGGAAAAAGCTGGTACTAGGTTCATGGCAACATTTATCAGTAAACATCATATATGCGCGACACAATATAAAAATTCTTACACGAAGAAATGAATGAATGCTTGAAAACTAGCCTGGCGCTAAAGATCTACTGTAATTCGTTGAAAATTCTTGCATTTCAATTGTGCTATAAAATAAATTTTTGCTGAGGATGAAGATAGTAAAACCTGGGACCACTAGCATAAGAAATGGACTTAGTGGATCATCTAGCACCAATCACTATCGTAAAATATTGTCCACGCGCTTTACTTCAAATCCAGCTTTATATAGTGTATACATAACGACAAAAATTATGCGCATTGCGATAAGACATTTCAGAAAAATAAGAGCGCACGATCCCTCATGACCTATATTTGTATACAAACACAAACGTGTGGTTGATCCATCCAGTGATCTCTCCCTCTCTTTTTTTTCTTCGTTAAGGACTACTATTTGGATCTTATTGACTGGCCCAACACTTATGACCCATCTTGCTTCCTAGCACATCATCTCGCTTTTTTATTGTTTTCAATTTTGGAATCCACATTTTGCATAAACAACATTGGTGCCCTTCACTTAAAAACCAACAAAGAAAATAAATTTTCATGTTAGATATACATGGCCAATACAATTGAACTTTTGGAGGAAAAACTATTACTTTCCACAACTTTAAATCAAAATTTATCATTATTAGTTATATGATACTAAAGAGGATTTTAGAGCTCGTTGGATAGTGGGTGAAATATCGATCGCCAGCTACATGTTAGAATTTGATGCTAAGATTCTGGGTTATTTTAACTTAGATCACTAACAGGGACGATATACTCTTATGGATTCTCATAGAAATCTTTACATACTATAAGGAACGAACAGAATTGTTAAACTGTACGACCTGTCAATGCCAAGATACATCTGATTAGTTATAACCAGGACCACCATGATTATACAACGTAGATCTTTCTCCTTTCCCCCTAATAATTAAACGTTGTAATGTTTTGGCTTCACAAACGAACATCAAAGCTTCTTTTCACCCTCAAATCTTGAGATAACAATCTAATAAAGAACAATCTAAAGAGCTGACTGGTATGCCAGAAGAATAACTGGAAACATCCATCCACAACATATGTATATATTCTTCTCTACCCCATGAAATCAACACTATATATGGAAAAACAAATCAGGAAATACAAACGTTGGTTACACTTGATGATTATACAGCAAAAACAGTTTTCCAGACTATTGGGAGCTAATACTATATGGTACAGCGTCGCTTGGGTTCCAGCAAATCCAGCGCGGAATGGTGGTGGCGCAGCAAGATGGCTGATGTCGGAGAGCCTCTTAGGCTTCAAGTTTCAGGGAGACGACTCGGGACTGCCGGTTCCGCTTGGCCACCCTCACAAACACCATTGACAAGCACGATGGTGCCCACCATGGCCTGCGGACTTCTTGCTCCCCTTTGAGGCACGCAACTGTGAAAAATATTACTTGGAGTTAGACAAGATAGAATAAGCATTCTGAGATGTACACATGCAAGACAAATAATAGGTTTCGAGTTGTTGCCAGGTTCCAGAAACATAATATTTGGAGAGAAAAAAAAAACATAGAAATGAGGATGACTGATACCAAATTTGAAGCTCACTTCCCATCATTCTTGAATCCATGAAATTATATTTCTCGAACTAATAAATTTTACTACTCATTGTATTGTTCTTAGTTACTGTTGGGCTATGCTAAAATGTACAATGCACAAACCCATTTGGAAAATTAATGCTCTGGAAAAAAATCATCTAGTTGGCACTCCCATTCGTTGAAATTTTTAGTGTGGAAATTTCCCGAAAAGCTAATTATAGGTGGAGCTTATGCGAATAGGTGACTGGATTATACTAAGTAAAGTTAAGCTGTGCATCATCAAGTATCAAAGAAGCAACTCTTGCTACTATGTCATTAAGGACAAAATTATATATAAAAAAATACAACACAATCCCATCATAAATTCGCTACAGTAAACTGTTTGCCTCATATATTATACTGCTAACGAATATTTGTTCATGCAAAGTCACCAACATCCCAACATTGAGACAATGTCTGCCAAAGGAGTTGCACAATCAGAGCACACAACCCTACTACATAACAGGTATATCTTTGCTTCAAAAATTATTAAGCTTGAGTTAATTAGAGCTTCATACATGATTATTTAAACTATTTCAGATTTTCTTTACTCTGTTGATCGAAGTAGAGCAGTGAAACTAATTCATTTTTTTACTAGTTGACAAAAATCAAATATTACAGTGATAAAAAATCAAGAACATGACTGAAATACACAAATATAGATTTTTTTCTTCCAAGCTAGTATGCAGCAGGATTTGAACCTTTGATGCGCCTCAATTCTTTACAAAGCGTGATAAAATCTCCCCATTTCATATGACACCGCCTTATAAATCGCAGAATCTGCTCTGTGGTAAACATTGACAGGCTTTCCAGATATTCTCCATTTACACCATTTTCTTCAAATGCTTGGCGATAGCTGCCGAGATTTATTTGCTCCAACCACAACCCGACATCCTGCAGAGAACAATTACTTTAAGGCAGAATGCAAAAATATATTGGATTTGAAATGACCATATGTTCCATATGCAGTTGCATTAAGCTCAATTAGCCAGAAATGTCGTAAGCTGGCCGAGTGTCAGAAGCAAAGCATAACTCTAGATCATCTGAGAGTTACAAAAAAGTACACATTATTTCGTACTATGCTTACACACATTACTATGAAACAATAAGGAGCATCAATTTGGACAACAGAATCAACCAGCAAGTTCCATTGAACACAAAAGTTGGAAGGAAAGAAAAATTTGTGCTGTGCACCACCTGTGCCATTTATATGAAGAAATGGAAACATCGCTAGCTCAGTAACCATGGTCCATGGGACAGCATGATTCTATCACAACAGAACCTCTGAAAGATATTTTCACAACAAAAACAAAATTTAGACAAAGCCAAACCTCTCTAACTGAGCCAGACATGAAACCACTTCCACCTTGCACTTTGAACCTATAAATTTCTTTTCACACTATGCCTCCTGTAGGGCGAATAGCTCCCTTGCCAGGAGACTTTACAGGAATCATCTTCAAGTCAGTTACCATAGTAGACTTTTAAAAAGTTGCACAAGAGTCAAATTATGCCACTAGCCCGCTAAATCCTAGCACATATGTTTAGAAAATTAAAAGTAGTCAGTTTAATTTGTTTGCCAGGCTATGCAGGCTATTTGTGTTTGAAAAGGCTTACTGTGATGGGAAAGCATAAAACAGAAAATTTGCTTGCACTGTCAAGCAAGATAGTTGTTCCAATGTTAGTATCAATTGGTGTCATCATCAACACGAAATTAATTTTCAACGTTAAAAAGCACAACACTTCCCTAGATGAAATGAGTAAACCCTTTAATAAAAGAACACAAAAAATTGCCTGGTTATTTTCAGCCAGAACAGCTTTAAGTCCCATGTTGGAAACAGACAAATGGAAAAATAGATTCAGCACATGCAACTTCCCACGCCCTCTTCCCATGGGTCCCTCCAGTTTGCCAAGAATGATAGGCCACTGTGAAGGATTAACACATTATGGCACTGGTAATTTAGCTTAGCTTGTTGCACCAACAATTCTCAGATTGCATGTCTAAAGAAATGGACAAAGAAACATCTGATATACCAAAAGAAAGTTCCTTGCCAGCATCCCAATTGAGTTATCCCACAGCATAGAGTAAACTGAATTCTTCCCTTTAGCAGTACATATTAACCAGCAGAAGTCGCAGGCTACTAGTAAACACAAATGTGACAAGAAATAAGCAAAGAAGAACCACCTTACTGAAGGACAATGTGATATCTGAGAAAATAGAAGGGGAAGGGTACTCCAAGTACCAGATACGTGTAGTAACTATGTAAATCTCTTAGCTCAAGTGTTGCTATCACTCCAGAAACAGGGGGGAAAAAAGTTATGTGCTCAGGAATTTAAAGCAAACAATGACCTTTTTTTTCGCGAGGGAAACAGTGACTTAATTCTGAAGTGAGATCGTACAACATTCTAGTGAAAAAGGTCATTAGGAAGTGATCTGATGTGTTCAACGTTCACCAAACCGAGCAACATGCCGATCACTGTGTACTTGAGCAAACTGACAGTTAACAGTGCGGTGGGATACTGAAACTAAGAGCACAAGATAGAATTAACCCCACCTCCACAGTCCAGATGAAGAAGTCCAGCGGCTCCGGCGACCGCCGCCGACTCATCTCCGCCTCCTCCCTCCCCGCCGGTGGCGAGGCCCTACACCTGCAAAGAGATTGCCCCCACCCACAGAGGCGGGCCGAGCAACAGGGTGAGGCAGGGCAGCCGCCCTACCGAACGCCAGCAGACCAGAGAGACCCCTCTCCTCCAAGAGATGAAAATTCCCCTCCCAATCCCCACATCATCGCCGACTGGGATGCGGGGATCGACCCATCACCACTACGTCCAGCCTAAATCTCGACTGCAAAAGGAAAGGGGGGAGATTTTCTAGAGGATGGAGAAGGAGATCGCCTGGGACGGAGGGGGCGCGCGCCGCCGGAGGGCTGGTCCCGCTCGACCCGTCGAGCAAGAGGAACGGGAAGGGAGAGAGAGAAAACGAGTAGAGTGCAGACAGACTACAAGGTAGAGTGTTTCCACCTTGGCCATGATTGGGATGGAAAAGAGCAGTGACAACTGACATGTGGACTTCTCACTTTTCTTTTCTAGCTAATTTTAATTTTTAGGCTATCTGTTGAGTGACTTTTATTATCACATCTATCAAATTTGTGTTGTTGCATTGATTTCTTTTTTCTGGAGAAATTTGATATCCGGATATTTTATTTTAGACATGAAAGAGTTTCATACATTTTTTTATATATTTGTACAACCTCCAAAATTTATACTACTAGAAGTTTTGACTCAAGGATCTAGATTACCTTTTTATTTGCTGCAAGACTGAATGACAACAAGGATTTTATGCTTAAGAGGATGCATTATTAGACTCCACACATTTTTGCATTACTCCATTATTAGAAGCTATACATGCATTATCTTTTCACTTTATTTTGCTAATTCTATTCTTAAGAGGATGGAAACGGTATGGTACTCTAAAAGAGGATTGCCTTATTGGGAGGCACTTAAAAATACAAAAAATCGAATGTAGATGGTGAGAGGCAAGGGGGACCAGAGCTTTGGAATTGATTCTTCATGCCTTTTCTTTTTCTAACTCTTTTGGATCCTGAAATTCGTTCCATAAGGGGGACCATGATCATGAGTACGTACGTCGAATCTATCCAAGAACCAAATAATTTTCTTGAGAACTTTTAGTTACAACACAAGAGACAGTGTTATGCGGTAAATTAAAGACCTTGCTCTTATATATATCTAGGAGATGCAAATTATTCAGTTGGTAACTTTAAGATTGGACTAGCGATAAAATCATGTCATAGATTTTTTTTCACGTTAATCTTATCTTCAGTGAACAAAGTGATCAGATCTGTGTGGATACTCAAAACCATGTAACTTGTCTCCATTGTAATCGCAAAAGAAAAAAAATGTAACTTGTCTCCATTATATATGAATAAGAGTAATAACGAATACTCCCTCCATTTCAAATTACTTGACACTTTTGACTTTTGAAAATCGAGTTTGACCGCTCGTCTTATTCAAAATTTTTGTGCAAATACCATTTATCTCGTTATAGTTTGTTTTATCATTAGAGTTATTTTAAACATGACTTGTTTGTTTTAATAATTGCACAAAATTTTCGAATAAAACAAGCGGTCAAATGTGATATCTAAAAGTCAAAAACGTCAAGTAATTTGACATGGAGGTAGTACAAATTTTGGACATATCTTTGCTTTTGCAAATACATTAACATCATAGTTAACTGTGTGTTCATAAATATTTTTGAGTAGTAGTACAAGAGGTGGCTACAGTGCTGATGTCCAAAGTGCAACTGGCCTGATGGTGACTACGAAAGCACCCTCCAGTCAGTTGTCGACAGCGTTGCAAGGCTTTCATTACACTGCGTAGCACGTTAGATTTGTCATGTGCACCACCTGCAATTAATTATGCAGGTACTTCACAAACACTCCTGTAAAATATGTTAGTTGCCCCTTAAAGCTGTAACCAGAACGGCAGACTGATAAGCTTCCGCACTAAGAAGAAGAAAGCTAAATTCCTTATTAGCCTCCCTCGAAAAAAATTCCTTATTAGCCCCACGCAAAAAATAAAATTCTCATTAGCCATAAAAAAATTCATAGCTAGCTCTTTATCAGCCACTGAGAAGTTAATTCTAGGCGACATCCTCTCATATAGTAGGCATTTTTGATACATCCGCAGCAACCTGCCAGGTATAACCTAGTTTTTTCTTAAGCTAGTGCACGAAGTAAAACTTATGGTTGACTTTGCATCAACAACTAGGGATGCATGCATTTTAAAAAAAACAACTAGGGATGCATGAATCCTTTAAACTCATAAACTTGTGGCACGGGAACTGCAAGTCAAGAACTGCACTTCTTTCAGATTTTTTGTCTCTGATTTATCTGTTACAGGATCCACAACAGAGCTTCCCTAACTGGAGGATCATTCATGCGGTCATGGACATGAGCCATTTACTGAATCAGATGGAAGGATCCATTAATCACATCCCTAGAGAGAATACCATTGTCGCCCATGTTCTAGCTACATCTGTTCTTAGTCAAGATGATATAAATGTAAATTTTAGTTGCTCAAACTTTAGGCACAGTGAAGGCTGGCCGTTAAAGGTTAAACTATGTAATCTGCCTTCTTAGGCCAAAGTTTGTATTGTCTCTTGCGTTTAACTAATACACAAGCCCTTCAAGATTGTTTATCCTTCAAAAAAGAAAAACCCCATAAAAATCTAGTAAATTGATGGGTGGTACAGTAAAAACTCCACCACCGCCACATTAATGGCGTTTTTGCGCTAGGGCTTCAAGCTGCCATTTAGACATACTTGATGAAAAACTTTCCCCCCAAAATATCAGTTGTCGATGTTCATGCGTCACTTTGCTAAATTGGTTGCCAGAAGAAACAAGTAGGTCTGTGATGCACCTCTTTATCTAGACATGACTGATGCCACATGCAAAGCCATGCCCATCATCCCATTCCCATGTATGTCTGAATTCCTTCCAGCGACTTTTTTTGTGAAGTTCCTTTCAGCTACATTGATGAAGACACAGGGACAACGACGTCAAGTTCCTCTCGATTCTTACATTAATTTCACCGAATTATATGCGGATGAAACAATTTACTCTCACTTTATATAGGTTTTCTCCGATGATAAAAGAAACTTTAAATTTAGACTTTAATTCTAAGTTGTTAATAAGAGTGTGAACACATTGGATGTGTCCAATCCAACTGATGTTGGTGAAGGTTGTGTTCGCACCCACTGTATCATGAGAGACTTTAGAGTAGTTCATATAAAAACTCAACGGTTGAGATGGTCATCTCGTGCTTAATTTTAGCCACAGCTTCGTATTAGAATATGTGACCAATTTTGAAGAAAAAATAAGTACACTTAATAGTTGTTTATGTGAGTACAACATGTTTATCAAATAATGACATCTTTCCTCCCAAATAGTAGAAATGCAACCAAGAAGCACAACCATGTATTTCAAATTATTTGTCTAATAAGCATGTGTCTGCATTTTTTAATTACTGTCGCCCCAAAATCTCACCCTTGTTTTCCTGAAAAACATACTCCATTGTTTCAGTTTAAGTGTCATTCTAGCACCACCCAATTTTTCCAAAATAAGTGTCATTCTCATTTTTCCGATGCATATTTCTCTCTATCTCTCTCCTTCTTCACTGCTCATCGTTTTCAGCGCGCTCTCTGCTTTTTCATCTTTCTTTAATTCCCGTGTTCGAGGCTAGAATGACACTTATTTTGAAACGGAGGGAGTATACTCTAATTTTTGCTATATCTGGGTGGTTTCTGAGGAAAGGACAGCTTGTAACTCAGCTACTATGCGCATGACAGGTAAATACAACATTATTTTAGCTGTATAGAGTATATAGATACGGCAGTGCACACACTTCAATCACTGGGGGCCACGATGTTTTATTCCCTGCGACTTCCCTTGCTCTCACTCTCATGCAAGCATGTGTTTGGCCAACCAACCCTACCTGGATTATATACTTTAGCAGTAGTACTTTCATCCGGCCTGTGTAGTTTATCTGGAGTCTGGACCTCTCTAGCCACTCCCTACCATTTATGAAACCAACATGACCACATGCAAAAACACTTGTACTCCCTGTAGTAGACCAAAATTAACTTTAGTTCGGAGGAATTAAGTATGCATTAGATTCTTCTTTAATCATACTGCCATTTGCATGCCCAAAAAAACATGGGCATTTGCACTTCAATGAAAAGCAAGCGTCCAAATTATAAACTTATTTTAAATTGGGCTTCCTCTTTAACTATGCTAAAGGGAAATAATAAACTTATTTTAAATTGGGCTTCTTTATTAATAATATACTGAAGCCCATACGAGACAAAAATCGGCCCGACAAAGGCCCATCCTAACAAATCCATTCCTATATGCTTCTCTTCCGTGAAAGGGGTCTTGGCCTAGTGGTTAAGGCATCCGAGTAACACCTCTCTGGTCCTGGGTTCGACTCCACGTGGGAGCGAATTTTCAAGGATTTAACGGCATTTGTGCTTTCAGTGGTAGGCGACGCTCCCGTCGACAGCGAGGCGCTAGTGGTGACTTCGTATCTCTGGATTTGCCGGCTCAGTCTTCAAAGATGCTCATAGGGGTAGGGTTTGCGTACGTGTGTTCATAGGGGTGAGTGTGCGTGCGTTGAGAGTGTCTGAGTTGTACTGTGTAATCTCAAAAAAAAAAAAATGCTTCTCTTCCAGTTTCTTTTCCTTTTTTTTTGGCCTTTATAAAGGCCTACCTATATTTGATGAGACTTTGCTGTAGGCGAGGTTGGTTAGGTCGTACATGCGCAGAAGATATAGTCGGAACCGACGGCGACTGCTACTTCATTTTTCCTGCTGGTCATAGTCATTAGTCCCAGCCCAAAGTTCAAATGTAGCTGCACTACTCATGATGGTACAACAATAATTACACCCGCCAAGCATGTCCTCTGTAATACTACTTGTTTACTGAACCGTCACTCGTAGTTTAATATACTGATTTTGTTTTAGTAAATGATCACTGGGCTCAAATTGTCATTCTTGTATTTAACCGGACCAGCAAATGATCCTGGTATGTTTTAGAATGTAACTAGAATTTTATTAATACGATAAGTCCTGTTAATTAATCCCCCGCAAAAAAGAAGATAAGACTAGCTCTGTAATTTGTGATATCTAAGTTCAGCTACATTCTATTTTAAAACGTGGGTAGGTTGGCGCGAATTTGTAATTTGTAATGTATATGGAGAAAACTGATGAACCAGAACCAGTGGGTCGGTGGTTGGCGCTAATTTGCTTGGAGCAATTATACCGGCCTGTTTGTGAATTGATGCACGTGGACCGCTGCATTTCCGGCTAGACGTAAGCAAGGTTTGCTTACTTTTTGCATGCCGTTGGCACGAGAAACAACCAGGAGAGCAAAGTCAAATATGCTCCTTCAAAGTCAACACGTAGAAACATCTAAATATAGGGCAGGTACTTTTCCTAATCTATATGAAAATTGTCAAACACAATAAAAGTACGCATATAAGTGGATATATGCACTTCACGCTAGCTCTTGCTGTATTGGAGAATGAACCCACCGTTCCAAGTAGACAAGTAAAATACAAAATTGTGGAGATCAGAGATGTTTCTGCTCCTTTGAACTAACAATATTGACCAATTGGGCCAAATACCTGACGATATGAGGCCAGATGCATCAAGCAAAATCGGATTCGGCATATTCTCGCAGTCTCATTTCAGCACCTTCTTTTTTAAGTTATGAGAAAACAATATTATAGATTCTATCAATCCTAATCTGTAAAATTTTTTTGCGACTGTTCAATTGTAATCTGTAATCTGTATGAAAAGCAAGCGTCCGCATTTATAGCTTTGCCAAGCTTGGCTTGACTCAGTATGACCCAAATGTTCAAGCACTTGATTGTGTATTTTATTTTTTTCTCTTCCATCCTTATACCATCGATTTTAAGTACATAATATTCTTAACTACCCCGCTGTACTTGCACTTTTCGCTCATGATACATGCTGAGCTAGAGCAAAAACATCATCTCCAAATCCGTCAACATTGCGATTTATGAAACCAAATATTGTTCCGTGTACGTTCAGGCCTGTGTACGTCATTTGTCTCTATAGCAATCCTTTTACATATAATATATACATAGCACACTCTAGATCTCTCCCATGTAACAGCTCTCTGGCTCTCAGATCAAAAGTCCTTTATGCAGTAAAGCCATGAACTTCTCCAAGAAGCCACTAGAAAAGCAGCACACGCAGTGTGCCATGTGTTTCTTGATCCAATCAGAAAATTCCGAGGTGCATGGAACTACAAAAATAGCAGCCCCTGAGCCGTGCATGAAGTGTTTCTGAATGGTTTTTCTGTACAAATCAGATAAGTCACAATCCTAAAGATTAGGTAGATCATCTAGTCTTAAATATATATGGCATAGATGCTATATCAAACAGCTAACCCTTAATCGTTATATGTAATTTTGTAGACTGCATATGTACTTACATCTCAAAAGGACAAGAATAAAACTTATTGATATTTTCTGCCGTAAAAATGATATCAATATGTAAGCACAATGCTTTTTTGCGAGGATTGTAAGCTTAGTACTGTTTTGTTCCTGTTTAAAATGTATCTATGATAGAAACAACATGCATGATTTTCAAGGTGGAGTTCAAAATACAAATAGTTTAGCATGCCTAAATGAATTTTAGGGGTTTTTTAAGATAGTTCTGTTATGTTTTCATTTTAATTTTTCTAGTTGAAGTTCATCTGTGCCCACATAGGTGACATGTTAAGAAGAAACCCTAGTAACAGTCGCTAGTTTTATTTTAAACCGTAATAAGGGAAAGAACATTTAGTACTAGAATATCTACATCTCTCACCATTCTGTCCCAAAATAATACACACCAAGTAATTTATCCTTTTGAAAATTAAGTACAAATGTATGCCGGTGGTTTGCAATTTTCAAGTAAATTTATGTATGATGAAAAATAATGTTTTACAGGTACATCATGCACGGAGCTGAGTGCCTACTTTGATGTTTTCCAATGTTTTAGTATATTATTATGTTCAATGTAACCCAATATTTGTTCTCGCGCAAATTCATATTCAATAGCGGTGTCATCAACTTGTTCTTACTTTGATGTTTAATTTCTTGATATTTTGCTGTATTATTATGTTCTCCGTAACCCAATAATTTGTTCTAACGCAAACTTGTATCTGATGAATTAAACAAGGGAGGGAAATGCATATGACATGCATTTTTTCTTAATAATTATGATCTAGAGTAAGTAAATGGAACTGTATAGAATTAAACATATGCACCTATCCGTAAGCTCTAAATTAAAGCACAACTTTTCAAATTTATACTATATCTGGAGAAAAGTGCCGCATCACTACCACGACGGAAAGTGATGCGGTTTCGACGTTTACATGGAAACAAATAAATGGATGCAGTTACAATACTTTTAAGGAACATCGTAATGTCATGGCATGGTACATGGGGAGCGTGAGTGCGAAGAGGAGAGGCACATGACCACCAAACAAACCTCTTAGCCGGAGAGGATGAGCATGAGATGGCGTGGCATAGGTGACGGTTTTTGATACGTTACAAAAGAGAACACCTCATGTATCACAAGAGCATTCAATGAGTCACATTTTGCAAGAGTGTCCAACATCATAGAGATGTAAGAAAACTTCTGTATTTTTCACTTTTTACCCAAACAAGAAATGGAAATCGATATTTACTAGAAAATTGAACATGGAATTAAACATATGCACCTATCCGTAAGCTCTAAATTAAAGCACAACTTTTCAAATTTTATACTATATCTGGAGAAAAGTGCCACGTCACTACCACGACGAAAAGTGATGTGGTTTCGACATTTACATGGAAACAAATAAATGGATGCAGTTACAATACTTTTAAGGAACATCGTAATGTCATGGCATGGTGCATAGGGAGCGTGAATGCGGAAAGGAGAGGCACATGACCACCTAACAAACTTCTTAGCCGGAGAGGATGAGCATGAGATGGCGTGGCATAGGCGACGGTTTTTGATACGTTACAGAAGAGAACATCTCATGTATCACAAGATCATTCGGTGAGTCACATTTTGCAAGAGTGTACAACATCATAGAGATGTAAGCAAACTTCTGTATTTTTCACTTTTTATCCAAAACAGGAAATGGAAATCGATATTTACTAGAAAATTCAGGATATGAAAGAAGGGGATCTCATTCAAGAACTAGTGAAGCGTGATAGAGACAATAAATTAACTCACCCGATTATTTTAGAATGTGCAGTACTTGAATTTCTCAGGGAAATCAGTTAAAGCCATGATTATCGTTGCCATAGAAATTTATTTTGCAAAGCATAAACATATTTATGATGGGAATCTACAGTGTAATATAGACGTGACGTCATATGGCTGATCAAAGGAAGGATTCTGCAGGAGTAAATTTTGATGCGTTACACAATCAGAAAAGAGATAGGGAGCAAACGGAGGCAGGAAATGGGGCATAAAAAACTACAAGCCAGCTATATATAACACTCACATGACATCTAAAAAAGCAGAGGAATAGCAGAAAAATAATTGATAAAAAGGAAGGAGAGGGAGAGATAGAATAGAGAGAGGCACACAACAACAAAGAGAGGAGAGGAGGAGGTGGCGGTGTGGCCTCTGAGGTTGCCATGCCTCCCCCAAGATCCTAGACGCCAGCTTGCACGCGACTCGTCTTCGGATCAATCGGTGCGCCTCTGAATTCCCCGATCTTCCCCGGCCCTGCCGTCCCAAATTCGGCCCCATTTGGTGCCCAATTGCAGCTGTTCGATCGGTTTTTGGAGCCAGGCATTCCTGGTGCGTTGTCCTTCTTGCTTAGATCTGCTGCCTCGGTCGCCGGGGCGCGACAAAGATCGGATCTTGCGGCGCCCGGGCTCGTTCTCCGATCCGATTGTGGCTGATTCGATCGGCCTTGCTAAGATCTGATGCCAAAGTTGCTGTCTTTGTCTCTGCAGGGCTGGCGGCGGCGGCGGCGGCGGCGGCGGCGTCGCAGCGGGAGATGGAGGCCGACGCTGGGAAGCTGTTCATCGGCGGCATCTCGTGGGACACCAGCGAGGACCGCCTCCGGGAGTACTTTGACAAGTATGGGGAGGTGGTGGAGGCCGTCATCATGCGTGACCGGGCCACCGGCCGCGCTCGGGGCTTCGGATTCATCGTGTTCGCTGACCCTGCTGTCGCGGAGGGGGTCATCTTGGAGAAGCATATGATCGACGGGCGCATGGTGAGCAATTCGTGTTACTTACAAACGTTAGCTTCATGATATGCCAGATCCATGCTAGTAACTTTTGTTCATAGCTTACTGTTGTTGCTGGCTTGCTGCCATTGTGAATAATTCAGAATGTTTTGGTTGATTTCGTCAGGTGGAGGCAAAGAAAGCTGTTCCTAGGGACGATCAGAGTACTCTTAGCAAGAGTGGTGGCAGTGTTCATGGATCACCAGGACCCAGCCGCACCAAGAAGATATTCGTAGGTGGTCTAGCTTCCACCGTGACAGAGGCAGACTTCAGGAAGTATTTTGAACAGTTTGGGACGATCACTGATGTTGTCGTGATGTATGATCACAACACGCAGCGTCCAAGAGGGTTCGGTTTCATTACTTACGATTCAGAGGATGCCGTGGACAAGGCATTGTTCAAGACCTTCCATGAGCTGAATGGTAAGATGGTTGAGGTCAAGCGGGCTGTTCCTAAGGAATTATCACCTGGACCAAGTATGCGCTCTCCTGTCGGTGGATTCAACTATGTCATGGGTAGGACCAATAACTTCCTCAATGGATACACCCAAGGTTACAATCCAAACCCAGTAGGTGGCTATGGAATGAGGATGGACACAAGGTTTGGGCTACTGTCGGGTGGCCGCAGTAGTTATCCTTCTTTTGGGGCTGGTTATGGAATTGGTATGAATTTTGACCCAGGGATGAACCCTGGAATTGGGGGAAGCTCCAGCTTCAACAATAGTCTCCTGTATGGACGGCAGCTTAATCCATACTACAGTGGAACTTCAGGTAGATACAATAGCAGTGTTGGCTATGGTGGAGTCAATGATAATACTGGCTCAGTGTTTAACTCGCTGGCTCGCAATCTTTGGGGTAATTCGGGTCTCAATTACTCTTCCAACTCTACCAGTTCTAATTCCTTCGTACCATCTGTAAACGGGGGCCTTGGTGGAATTGGGAACAATAATGTGAACTGGGGAACGCCTCCTGTGCCTGCTCAAGGTGCCAACAGTGGCTCTGGTTATGGAAGTGGAAACTTTGGTTATGGATCCAGTGAAACCAACTTTGGTCTGGGTTCCAATGCTTATGGGAGGAATGCTGGATCAGATGGTGCCAATACTTTCAACCAATCAAGCAATGGATATCCAAGGAACTTTGGGGATTCACCAGGAGGCGGTGGCTCCATCTATGGAGGAGACACAACTTGGAGATCTGTATCTGAGCTTGATGGAACTAGTAGCCCATTTGATTATGGGCTTGTGAATTCAGCTTCAGATATTACAGCAAAGAGCTCAGCAGGTTACATGGGACATTGACTGATAAGAGGTTAGCTATTTTTCTTTCTTGTTGTGATTTCTTTGTCAGTTTTTGTTTTGTTTTCCAGTAGTCATTGAACCAGTAGTTTGGAGTACCAGGAGAATTAGGTTGGAACATTATAATTTGTCACCTATTGGCTGTGGCATAGTGAAAGTAATGAGCAGAAATGCTGAATTTTACTAGTATAACACACAGACATTGGATGAAAACACCAACATCACGTGCTCATTTTCACATTAAGTGTTTATTCATTTATTATGTATTATTATTCATGCTGGTATTTGACTATTTGTTGGTCCATTAATGACAGAATTTACTTTTGAATTGTGAATCTCTGCAAAGCCTAGATAAAGATATATCTTCAAACCTTCTTATACCATGATTAGGCAGTAAATGTCACTGTTGCATAAGAATTTCTTGTATTTTATGGTGTAAGAGCTACATAAAAATGTGAATGATGATTGCTTGAATATTTAGGAGCTGGAAGATTCTTATAATGCTGAAGATGCTAATGATATAGTTAATTAGTTGTAGATTCTCTGTATACTTGAAGATTCTCTTTCGTAATTGTCCCAAATTTACTGTTTGTTAGCTTCATTTGGGACTGCTGGATGGGCATCACATCCACTATCAGTTTATGGTTCTTAATTTTCAACTTTTGAGTTCACTGGTATCAAATAATATAAACCTGAGTCACTTGTTTGCATAGATAAATGCTTTCCATCTGTCTAGATGACTGCCATTAACTGCACTGACTTAAATGTTGAGAAAAAAAACTGCACTGACTTAAATGTTGGGAACTTCGATCCATTGTTATGTGCCATGCCAACATTGTTTGATGGTCTATCCTATATTTGTACATGAATATGAATGTGTAAAAGCCTCAAAATGCATGGTATGATAATCCAAATGTGTTCCTTTTTTCTATGTCTGAGCTTTAGCCCTGCCCATTTTGTCTAACTTGGTATTATAATTGTTCTCCATGTTTTAGTTTGTATTTATGTGCAAATTGGGATCATGGCTGCAAGGCAGCTGGAAGGCTGCCAGTTGGGATATTGAACCAAAATACAACAACAATAAAGCCTTTAATCCCAAGCAAGTTGGGGTAGGCTATATGAAACCGAAATAATATATCCAGAATTTGGCATTTTTTTTGTTACAGCCTGTTTTTCTGTATAAGTACCTCCCCTTGCTGTTCAACAACTCACATTAGCCACTCTCTTGAGTAGGCCATCTTTGCATTTGTCAGTGGAGCAATTTTTCTGATATGTGTTTTATAATTCCTTAAGAGAGTTGAAATATTTGCTGAATCTGATCCAGAACATTATATGAATCCACTAATCTGACTTTATAGCCAACAATGGCATTTCCTGCTTGCCGACTCTTTTGACTGATGCAGTTTGGGTTGCCACTTGGTAGCTCGAAGCCTCCTTCTTCATTGTGGAGTACGCTCTTTTTTTTTCTTTCCTCTTTTTTTTTTTTTTTTTTTGGTGGTGGGGGTGGGGGTGGTTGGGGTGTATATGAACGCTAGAACAGGGTTGGGCATTTTGAAAGTTAGCCCACTATGGGATCTAATAACTGCTAGTGTGTCTGAACTTTTAATGATTTAACACGGCATTCCCGTCCTTCCGGATATGTTACTTCTAAGTGACACTATGGAAGCACATTTTTTTTTTAATGATCTTTACCTTGCTATACATGTGTTGGATAATTTGCTAATAACTTCACAACTTGGGCCTGTACAGGAATGACGCCGCCTTGGGATCTTTCTTTCACATACAACATTTGTCATAATAGGTTGAGGAGTGGACTGGATATGCAGCGGGTGCAAATTTTGGACCTCAAATGATTCATAAACATGGGTTAGTTAATAGATATAACCAGGGGATTTGGTCGATGCTATCAGATACATATCCTTGGATGACCTTTTAAGCGTATTTGCATTTTATGTATGGTTTGAGATTGTGGTTTTGGATTTCTACAGTCAGTTTAGGTTTTGGCGGCCTAGGGTGTTTTCTTGTTGAGATGTGAAGATTGCGGGATATATGTTACTGAAGAGTGTTCAGTCATACGGCGGCGCTGCCTTCCATATAGGCCCCATCCCTCTTGTTGGGTTTTTGTTGGTATAGTAGAAAACTGCTCTAGCCTTGTTCGAATCGTGTGGTAGCTGTTGTCATCAGGATGATAAATTTTCCCCTTCTTGTTTTTTGATTTTGTTTTATCTTTTCTTACTGAAGTGTATGTACCAGAGGTCTGGTCTGTGTTTTCCTAGTGAAACTTTTTGAGGGATGCCCCTTCTGGGTTTCAAAGAATAATAATGCTACAATATATTCTAATTCATTTTGAGGCTTTTCTTGAGTCTGTTTCTGAATCGCGTTCGAACATCTGGACATTCTTATTCTCTCAGCAATTTGACGACGCTGCTTTTGCATGTCTGTTCTTCTGGGTTTGTCTAGTGGGCACTGGGTGGTGTCTGGTATGCTGCCTTGCCTTTGCGTTAAAATAATTTCAGCTTCCATTGTGCTGCTGTACAATCCCTCAGTAGTTGATTTTTCTTGTGTTGGAGCTAAACCATGGTTGATAGTTTGTCTTCCTCCTTTTCCCCGCCCTTTTGAACCTTGCACATGGAGCTGCATCACCAGACACCAGGACTGCAAGTAAACACCGTTTCTTTCTTTTTTTTTTTTTGGGATCAGAATTGTTGGGATCAGGTACCCAGGGGTGTCCGGCTTTGATTACTCGAAGCTATGCATCCATACAATCCTTTAGGGAACTGCTGAAGATCTGGTGTCAATTTTCCCATCTGCAAAACTACGGCATGTTGGATAGAAGAACTAGAAGGGATCTAGTTCCTCACAATTCGCAAAGATCTTGAACCGAGTTACATAAGACTTTTCGTCTGAATATGGCCATGTGCATTGTGCTGTGCAGAACCGTCCCAGAAAAATGCGCCTGGCAGGGTCTTATCTTTGCAGTTCAATTTTTTCTGCGTGGCTACACCCAGTGCGTCAAATGATGAGCAAAAGCGTTTCTTAGGGGCTGTTTGGATTGTGTCCACAGGTTGCCACGCCGTAAGTTGGCTTACCGCACTTTTTCCGGTGCTTGCTTCGTTGCAGAGTTGCGGCGTGCCGTAACAACGTAGTTCATTTTAGACGCGAGACTCCAAGGTTGTTTTCGTCGCCAGACTTGCGGCATGCGGTGTTACGTTGGTCATGAGGCAAACTACCACGGTTGACTTCTAGCTTCAGGTTTAAATTAATGCCCCCAATTTTGCGATGGGTTAAATGATCATCTGCAGCTGAATTTCATAGAACTGAGCATCTGCGTTGGCTCAAATGGCAGTTTTGGAGCAAGCCACTCGTGCAGATATTGCTACAAAGAGCACAAAATTCAAGCTGAAATAACGAACGAACTGAGAGACGTTCCAGCCGAACTCCGCCGTCCGGAGCTAGGCGAACGTGGCTTGGCTGGCCATGGCGCCGCAGCCGGTTACTCATGCTGGCACGGAATCGAAGGCCCTGCGCCGGCGGCGCGTCAATGGCGACCCCGGGCTCGCGGAGAGAGAGTGATCGCCAAACACCCGCGCTACCTCCGCTCTCGTCGTAGCTTCCTTCTGCTCCGAAACGAGCGCTCTGCTGGCCGCCGGCGGCTGCGGTCCTCGCGTGGAGGCGGACGGTGACGGGTGATGACTGATGATGAGTCAGGGCTCGGGGTCCGACGGCGGCCAAGGAGATGCAGCGGCGTGGAGGGATCGTTTTGTGGCTTCTGGCCGTCTGACGCCCGGGGGACGTCGCCGGCCTGGACGCGCCAGGGCGGCGGAAGCCATCGCCGCCGCCGCGCGCGGGAGATGGGGCTCATTGACCTGATCTGTTCCTCAATCTGAACCGCACAGTTTAGATCAACGTCTAAAAGAAGCCCGCTTCAGAATGGACCGTGGTCAATATACATGTTTACACATTGCCCCCCGGTTGGATCGCGACTATTAGTCGCGATCTAAATTAAGGTTTTAAATATAATTTGGATCGCGACTATTAATCGCGATCCAACATTTTGCACAAACCCCCTTCCTCCGCCGCGGCGGCGGATTCAGGCGGATGACCGACGAGGCCTGCGCGTGACGGCGGCGTTCTAACTCCGGCCGGTGTGCGGCGGAGATGGGCTCCTGCAACCTGCGAAATAAGGCGGTTAATCGCTTCTGGAGCGGCGAGGCGACGGCGAATGCCTGGCGGCCGTCACCGGAACTTCGTTCCGCCGGCGCGGGAAGGGGGATCGCCGCCTGGTCCTCGACCAGGTCCAGTGGAAGGCGAAGAGTGCGAGGTTTCGGCGCCGGTTCCAGTGGCTGGTTTCGAGGTGGGCCGGATTCATCACCGCGCGACGCGGCGGCCGGCCGGCGAAGCCGGAGGGAGGCGCCGGTCAGTGAATGGAGACACGCAAGCAGTGGTCGTTGAATTGGATTCTTGCGAATTCGGCTTCGAGCAGGGGACACGAGGAGACGCCACGGCGGCCTTGCTTGGTCGGTGGAGAAGACGGGGCCATTTCGCGGAGGTGTCTGCTGCAGAAACAGAGTGTGACAGTGCGTGTGTGAACAAAGTTTCAGGCTTTTAGCAGCTGCCTTGAACTACAAAGACCAGCTGAATCTTCCGATGCCTTCAGATGGACGTAACGCCTCGTTCCACTTTGGGTCACTAATCACAAACTCCCAATACGTTGCGGCAAATGTGGCTTCTTCATCACTCCTGTATCCTAAACTGGAATGAGACTTCCCTTCAGAAACAGAGCCGACAACTGAACCTCGAAGGGTAGCAGGCAGCTGAATGCTGCCCCAGAGAGGAAACAGAGCTGAATACTACCACTCCTACATAATCTCAGAGTTTCATATCAAGTGCCTACCACGGTCGAGCTGTGCATGCATACAACCCTTCAGGAAATGGCGAACTGCCTGGATGCGAAGGAGGCAGAGTTGCGAGCCTGTCATCAGGGTTTGCACCTTGCTGTTCAATGGCTAGACGAGCCTATCACGCTGGAATCAGACTGCCTAACTGTGGTAAAGGCACTGAAGGATGCAGGGGAGAACAGGAGCCGGGTTGCGCACCTGTGGCAGAAATAAAATTGCTCGCGTCGGAGCTCAGAGATGTTGAGTATGCTCATTGTAATAGGGATCAGAATACTGTAGCACATGAACTTGCTAAGCATGCTTGTGCTAATGTCTTGCAAGGTGTGGCTCGGTGATGTCATAATCCACCACATGTAGGCCACATGTAAAGCTCAACCTTTCCTCACAAAAAGAAAAAAAAAAGAAAAGGAACTGGCGAACTGCTGAAGATCTGGTGTCCATTTTCCCATCTGCAAACTACGGCACGTCGGATACATTTTCCTATCTGCAAATTACTACGGCACGTCGGATACGTGGATCTAGTTCTTAATGATCCGGAGCTTTTGAACTTTGTTACATAATTCCTAGACTTCTCGTCTGAATACAACCATGTGCATTCTGAAAAACCTTTCTCAGGGAAAAAAAATCCTAGTGTCCGACAACTGCTTTCCGTGCCTGGCAGCCGCTTGCTCTTTGCAGTTAAGTTTTTCTCCGTGGCTACCCAGTGGCGTCAAATGATGAACAAACAGGTTTTTGTTACTACCACGGTTAAGAATTTTACATAAATCTCATGTTTTGTACCCTCCATTTTACAAGTTTTGAGATGGGTTACATGCTGATGTGCATCCGGATTTCATATGAACTGCATCTGCGTTGGCTCAAGTGGCAGTTTTGTAGCAAGCATTCTTGCAGAGAGTAAGAGCACACAGTTCAATATGAAAGAACGAAAGAGCTGAGAAACGTTTCAGCCGAACGTCGGTGCGTGTGGCCATGGTGCCGCCGAACGGAACGGAAGGCCCTGCGCCGGCGGCGCGTCCATGGTGGCCCCGAGCTAGCGGCGAGAGATTCCTCGCCAGAAATCCGCGCTGCCTCGATATCGCCAGATAATAATAATCTTAAACTGACCTTTAGAAGGACAGTTGGAGTGAGACTGATGAACTTATGGTATGAGCTAGTTGATATCATGAGTAGTGTGATGTTGTCTGAAGATCAAGATGCCATTATATGGCAATGGGATGCCTCAGGGAAATATTCAGTTCAATCTTTATATGCTGTGATAAACTTTAGAGGTGTTCAACCTATATACACTCCTGTTATGTGGAAGATTGTGGTGCCTTCGAGAATTCATATTTTTCTTTGGTTGCTGACTAATAATAAAACCTTAACTAGAACCAATCTGGCCAAGAGAAAAGAGATGAATGATGTAAGCTGTTTATTCTGTAAAGAAGATGAAACTGTCCACCATTTATTCTTTGATTGCTGTGTGGCTAAAAACATATGGCAAATAATGTCAGGAATGTTGGGCATAGAGTTTACTGATTTTGAATCAGTGGCAAAACTCTGGCTGTGTGATAGAAAACACAAGAGCACTAATTTGATTACTTCAGCTATCCTATGGTCAATTTGGAAACTAAGGAATGCTATTTGTTTTCAGGGAGAGAAATGGAAAAGCCTGGGAGAACTGCTGAGGAAGATAGCTGGGATGATAAGAAGATGGTGGGTGCTGCACAAGGAGGGCGAAAGGAGGAGGCTGGAAGAAGTTGCAAACGCCATCGAACAAGCTGCTGCGAGACCACCTTTGCTGCCCTGGGTGCAAGAGGAAGAAGGTGCAGAATCAAACATGGATGAGGCGAACAACGGTGGCGCAAGCAGTCAAGTCTTGAACACGGCTTGTAGCCGTTTGGGAGGCAGTGTGTAATCCTGCTACTGTAATGTTGAACTCTAAACAATGAGAACTGGGCTGTAAAAGTTATTATGCTTTAAATAAAGCCAGCGTATCCTATGAGAACCAAGTTCGTGTGAGAACTATGAGAACTCCAATCTGAGCCACAAGATCTTGATCCAAAGAGGGCGCATGAATTCAGGTGGGAGGGGGGATTTGCAAAATCGCCGCCCACTTAATCATACTTTTGCGAATTTCCCCTCCCACCTCTCCCGATGCGCTCCCCTTGGATCAAGATCTTGTAGCCCAGATTGGAGTTCTCATAGTTCTCATACGAACCTGGTTCTCATAGGATACGTTGCCTTAAATAAAAGCCGGGGAAACCTTTTCTTTAAAAAATCCGCGCTGCCTCCGCCTACATTTCTCTCGTAGTAGCTTTCCTTCTCCTCCGAAACAAGCGCTCCGTCCGCCGCCGGCGGTTGTGGTGGCCCGGGAGTTGAGGCGGACGGCGTCGGGGCTCGGGGCTCGACGGCGGCGAAGGAGATGCAACGCAACGGAGTAGAGAGCGCGGCTCGTGGCTTAGGGCCGTGGGGTTTCCGCGCCACTGGGGACGACGGGACGTCGCCGGCGGCCTGGACGCGTCCGGGCGGCGGCGGAAGAACCGAAGAAACCTTGGCCATCGCCGCCGCCGCGGCGCGCGGGAGATGGGGCTCGTTGACCTGACCTGTTCCTCAATCTGATGGTAGCCTGCTTCAGAATAGACCGTGGTCAGCATACACTTTTACACATTGACCCCATTTGGATCGTAAATAATAATCGCGATCCAAATATTTGCATATAAGACCCTAATTCGAATCGCGACTATTAATCGCGATCTATATATTTTGCACATAAGCCTCTGAATATTAATCGCGATCCAAACACTCCTGTTCTCGGCCGCGGCGGCGGGCTCAGGCGGAAGAACGACGCGGCCCGCGCGGGGCGACGCCGTACTAACTCCGGCCGGTGTGCGAAGGCGAAGGGAAGGGGGTCCTTCTAACTGCCAACTCATGCGGTTAATCGCGGCCGGAGCGGCGATACGACGGCGATTGTTGGACGCCCGTCCCGAGAGGTTCGTTCCGCCGGCGCGGGCAAAGGGATCGCTGCCCTGCCTGGGTCCTCGACCAGGGCTCGTGGAAGACGAAGAATTCGATGGAACCGAGCAACGCTGGTGGCTGATTTCGAGGTGGGCTGGACTCATCACCGGGCGACGTGGCTGCCGGCCGGCTGGCTGGCGAAGCCGGAGCGAGGCGCCGGTGAATGGAGACACGCAGGTGCAGTTGGATTCTTGCGTTCGCGGATTCGAGCAGGAAGGGGGGAACGCGCGACGCCACGGCGGCCTTGCTGGGTCGGCGAGGGATCGAGACGGAGGAGCCGCGGCCGTTCGCGAAGGTGTCCGCTGCAGAAACAGAGTGTGACGTGCTCCTAATGGACAAAGTTTCAGTTTCAGTTAGTTTTAGTTCAGGGCTTTCAGCAGCTGCCTGCAACTACGATGACCGGTTGAACCTTCCGATGCTTTCAGATGGAAGGAAAGCCTCGTTCCACTTTGGGTCATTAATCACAAACTCCCAAGTATCCTAAACTGGAATGAGACTTCCCTTCAGAAGGGTAGCAGAGGCGTAGCAGACAGCTGAATGTTGTCCCAGCAACGTATCCTTTGAGAAACAGGTTCGTGTGAGAACTATGAGAACTCTAATCTGAGCCACATGATTTTGATCCAATGAGGTACATGAATTCAGGTGAGAGGGGGGATTTGCAAAATCACCACCCACTTAATCATACTTTTGCAAATTCCCCCTCCCACCTCTCCCTATACGCCCCCTTTGGATCAAGATCTTGTGGTCCAGATTGAAGTTCTCATAGTTTTCACACGAACCTGGTTCTCATATGATACGTTGCCGTCGTACATAATCTCAGATTTTATATCAAATGCCCCCATTTTACAAATTTCGAGATGGGTTAGAATGATGATCTGTCAGAAGGGAACCGGTGCCATGAAATGTTCTGTAATCCGTACCTGATGTACAAAATCACTCTGCCAAAGCCCAAGGGTATGAAAAACGCAACCTCCTCGTGCCTATCTGACGAGGAAGGGCTGTTCGACAGATTAAAATGGAAAAATTCCGCTCTTTGAGCTCCTCCTGGTAAGATGCCTTTCCCATATGGTTTCTGATGCCTACCTACAAAGCATATCTTTAGGTTCTGCTTGCATTGTTTCTTGATAAAGCTATTTTCAATTTTCAAGAAGCTGGTTAGGGGCAGGTAAGCTACCGATTACTAAGACTACTCCCAATCCATAATACTATACGTTGTATCAAATAGTGCCATGTCAGATTGACACCTCGCTTGATACTCAAGCCGCAGTGCATCATCTCATGGCTGGGACCCACCTAATCAATAGCCCAGTTTTCTATTCTTCTTTAATCTAATGCCTTCTCTGCTCGGCCTGATCTTTTGTTCCTAAGACCCTGTAGCTCCGTCGGCAAATCCAGCCAGCAGGAAGAGAAGACTGACCGAACGTGCATAATAAATCCTGCTGGGGAGAGAAAGCGCGTGCGCTTGATACCGCTACAGCCCCAGTGCAGTACCGTGAGAACTCCAACGCGTTGGATATCGAACCCGAGCGGTATCATCCCCGTGATACCGTTCTCTTCTCTTTCCTCTTTAATTTGTGTCCACCTCAGCAAACAATCCGACGTGGCACTCATTTATTATCCATGATACTCCCCATTGGGAGTAGTCTAAGCAACGATCAGCAGCACAAAATAATGTTTGTCAGGCTTTTCAAAACTTTCAACAACTAATTCAAGTTTACTGTCCTGCTCAATCAAATCTGGTAATCAGACAGGCCAAAGGAGCGCAGCCAATACCAGCATCTTAGTGCACAAGCGTGATGAAAGCAGGCAAAATATAACAGTCAAATCGCCTGCATTGTAATTAAAACAGTTTCTCAGCCACAAGCCAATGGCAATTATAAGTACTCCCTCCATTCTTTCTTTGTTGTCTTCAGACAAAGTTCATGGTTGTTGTATGAAGCGTCAACAAATCTAGACCGGACCGGAGGGCGTAGTTTGCTAAACAGAACGCGGAGATGCAGTACTGAAATCATGCAAATCTTATCTATCTATCTATCTATCTATCTATCTATCTATCTATCTTCTATACTTCTAAATGGTGTGCGGTTCTCAGGCCTCTGATTGGCTGGTTAATTTCGTCCGTTGATACACCGATCAATGATCCTGGTTTCTCTAGCCGACCTTCACGAGAAGCTTCGATGCCTGCTCCGTCTCTCCTCTCACTTCCGATCCGCGTCGTCTGTGCGTCGCCGGACGCCGCCGCTTCCGACCGGCCCAGGCACTGTTGTTGACGCCCTTGCTCGCAATCCACGCGGGACCCAGGAGAAGGGAGCGATGCCGCAGCGGCCGCCGCCGCACACAGCTGTGGAAGAGGACCACGAGCCCGCCGCCGTATCGCCATTGAAGCTTCGTAAACTGCAGCGTCGGCGCGCCACCGTTGCGTCTCCCGCGAGCTCGTCGCTTCCTTGCAGCCTCTCGACCGGCCGTAGTTCTCCGTGATGATCACGATGGAGGAAATCGAAGAGGACATCTACTCCGTGTCACAGGACCACGGCTGTCGCTTGCAACAGCGGCCCAGCCCCGTGTAGAAGCAGCTCGATGTGAGTGCCCCTGCCTGTTCCGCCTCCTCTCCTTCGATCCCCCCTACCCTCCTCTATTCCTTGCGCATGCCCCTGTCTGATGCCTCGATGAACTGGACTGCTGGTGTGTAACAGTTTCAGTGCAGGCTCTCCACCTCGCCAATGTACATATTCATGTTAATTGTCTCCTAATGGATGCCCATCAGGTGCTTGACGTATTGCCTCTACTGTGGCCAGGACCAATATTATGTGAACGAATTACAGAGAACAATTAATCTGTAGGCATGCGTCATGACTAGCCGATTAACATGTACCAGTTAGTTTCGAAAACAAAATTTTTGGAAGCATGTGACTATTTAACTAAGATGCATATCAATGTACTGATTAATGTTAACATTAAATCTTTTGAACCAAGGAAAATGTCTTTTTTTTTTATATTATTATTCTGCATTCCTTCTTGCAAAGGAAATTCTTATAAGGGCACATGGGAGTTTGTGTGATGATTTAACATGGCATTTCACCCTTGGAAATTATGGAACGATGTTGATCTTGGAGAGATGACCTGTCATCAGTGCCATGTAGTTTTCGCAAAAATCAACTTTCTAATTCATCTATGCAGATTTCTTATCTACTACTCACATTGCGTGTCCTGAATATCTATCACTGGCTACAATCTACATGCTTTGCTCTTGCTTCAAGGATAGTTTCCTATCATAATTCAGGTGGCATTCATGTTACTTGTATGCTACTAAAACTGTATATGCAAATAACGGTCAGGAAATAAAGATGTATAGTATGTGTTTTTGTGGCCATGTAACCATGGTAACCAGTTCAACGCAGGACTGGAGCAGAGGAGAGCGACAGCGACTGCTGTCAAGACACAGGCAGCGACCTGGAGCACGAGACAACAAGTTCCAGCACGAATGCATTTTCAGCCCAGGAGACGAGCGAAAGCTCCAGCAGCAGCGAGGACGAAGGCGATTCGGGAAACTACCACGAGCAGCTCCTCTTCGAGTTCGTAGAACCCGAGTCTCCCTATCAGCGCGAACCGTTGGCTGATAAGGTAGTTACGTAGTGTGTCTGACAGAGACCCAACCCATCCACATCAGGCTCACTCCCTGCTGCTTTCTGTAGTCTGAAACTCTGAATGACTGACGAACCAAACTCTGTCGGTGTTGCAGATTTCTAGACTCGCCAAGCGGTTTCCGGAGCTGAACACTCTCAGGAGCTGCAACCTGTCACCTGCGAGCTGGATCTCCGTTGCATGGTACCCACCACCGACCCCTGCGCCAATGTTGCTACCGCTGCAACTCCAAGTCCGCCCGTTGCCAAGAGCGAACCTATCTTCAAGTTTATGCCGAGAAGGCGGCGGTGGAGGAGGCGACGAATTCATCGATGTCCAGGTGATTTGCCGCTCCAGTCCGGAACCATACATGTCCAAAATTTTATTTCTGACCGCCCCTTCCCCCCTTCAGAATTGGGAAATGCTTTTGTCGTTGCATATCTATGACCGGGGTGTTCTCTACTCATCCTGCTTGGAGATCTCGAGAAGAAATCAAGTACTCAGGGCATTGCAGCTCTAGCTCCAGAATCCAGACCAGTATGTTGTCTCTTTTGAAGTGAGAAAAGATCTTTTGAAGCAAACTAAACACGGGGATGGTACCTGATCCTACGTTGTTCTACAGTTCTACACATCACTTTCCAACCACTCCTACACGCCAAGTGCTCAATGAAATGCTTGAGAGGAGCTTGGTACTGAATACTTTACACAAACTTATACACAATCAATTATCTTTTAACCGGTGAATTTTATAGCAACGAGGAAATATAGTGGTTTAAGGCAAAAACATTCCACTTTTAGCATGCATCACTTACATTAGTAATTGTGATCAAAATTGCGATGATAAGAATGAAGTAAAAATATATATGAAACATAAGGTTCTTCTGTTTTATGCGTGATCAGAGAACTTTTGAGGCAGAAAACGCACTGGAAAGCTGGACAATGATTTAGATGAATAGCAATATTTATGAACGTAACATACTCCTTTTATAAAAGTTTTGGTCCAACATGGGAGGTGACATTTCAAAGCTTGTAGCCAAGAAGGACAAGCATTGTTACTTGCTCTTTTGTGATGCTGATGGCAACCTCCACACATGCCAAGCATAGTGTATGCAGATTATAATGTACGAAAGTAAATATCCTCTTTATGCACAAATCTCAGTTCACAATACCTCCATTGCATCATCTATGATGATATTTTTTTTCTTGAATTTCCTCTTCCATATAACGATATTTAAAGAATTACAAACACGGAATTTCAGAACTGTCCTTAAATACGGTTAAGGATTTAGCTGTGCATGTCTCCGCCTTATTAATATTCTTACTTAGTGATTTCAAAAGTTAATCTCATTATCATCCGTAACATGCCTGTTTTTTAATGACTGCAGTCCCATATAAGGATCAAATGACTTACGGATTGTAATAAGTTCCTCTCATTCCTTGTGGACATTGCATTTTGAGCTCTTCCTCCTCTCCAATTTTTGTCTTCTTGCTGAGTTTCTGGACACTTTCAGGCTTGAGCAACAACAGAGATCCAAGAAAAAAAGTCAGGCGAGCGAAGGGAGATCAATTTACGTCATGGGGACGAAGTATCTCCTATCCATTGGGTGGTTTGGGTGTTAATCTATAATATCTATAAAGGTCAGACCCACTAACCTCATTTACTCATTCTAAAGCTCAATTCTCAGAGCATCCACGTCATCATAATTTTTTGGACCGTCGGATCTTTCTTTATCATCCTAATCTGTTCGTTAATATTGTTCTTGGCTCAAACTTTAGTCTCCGCGTCCATTAATCCATTTGTGTGACCATTTATCTCCCATACGGCTCTTGACTCAGCCTTTACTCTCCCTGTCCATTAATCCATTTATGTGCCCATTCATCTCTCTCACGCCTACCCCTGGAATCTGAAAATTACAACCCATTAGTCCACTTGATTCTCATCCGTTACTCTCTTTGTCCATTAATCCACATATCACTCACGCCTTCTCCTAGAATATGGCAGTTACCGTCCATTGCTTACGTTCCTTTTCCATTCATATTCCATTGTCTTTTCTCTTATAATGGTGGCCAGCACATCGACTGTGTCAAATGAACCATCACTGTTCTTCACCATGAGCACTCCACCAAGCTCAGGCAGCAGCCACACGCAAAGTGAGACTCTGCGATCCACCGATGAGCCTGTGAGGCCCTGGCTTTGTAACGTGGAATATGAAATACGGCTGTTGGCTTCTGGGTATTGAGCTGAGGTGTCACTACTGCTCCATCTTTTCTCTTCCCTTTGAAGTATTCTTCCTAATTTTTTTTCTTTTGTTCTATTTCCTTCCATCAGTCTGGTATAAAGTTTTCGATATGATTCGTTTAATGCAGGTTTGTTGCTTTAGTTCAGAAATGCCTGGGAACCATTTTTATCCTGTAAACAAGATGCATGGAGGTTTTGCATGTGGAACTCTGATCATTATTTCCTGAGTTCACAGTGGAGCTTAGAAAATAATTAAATCCATGTGTTAATGCCAGGAATTGGGGGTTGGGTCCCGCCCTTCTCGAACTAGCCTGTGGATTCTAGAATAAGCAGCTCCCCAATTGCTCCTTTATTTTTCCTTCTTCTGTACAGGCAAGGTAAAAAATGTGAATAGGTCAGTTCTGTGTTCACATTCCTACACATATTTTTTGCTTATTCTCAATGTACAGGCTATATCACCGTCTTACTATTATACAATTTTTTTTTGCGAGGAACCGCTATACATTCTTTCGGTATTGTGCTTTCTAAAAAAGTAGTTTATCATTTGAATATTTAATTCATTTTTTCTCAACGTTCTATCAAAAACAATTCCCGCGGCAAGGCGCGGGGAATTCACCTAGTTATAAATATGGTCGTGCCATCAGCAGCTTCTGTGCCTTTACAATATTGTGACCTTCCATTTCTCTTCTAATGCAACAATTATTCAGGAAGTGATGGATCTTATGAACGGGTATAATTTTTATTTTCAATACTTTGATCGAAACAAACTTCCAGGGGCCTTCAAACATGTAACAGCACCAAGAAAAGCGCGGCAACGCCGCGCTGTGTTTCTAGTTAGTGTCTAAAAACACGCACATCATCAAATGTATGTAAGAGATCTCTTTGCCGACTTTTACTTTAGAACTCGTCTACACATGTATAATTTGGCTTCACCCAGAAAAAAAAAAAGAACTAAATTCCCTGTCCTCAACCACATCGATCACTCGTTAATTCGCATAGTCTTCGAAGAAGTGGAAGAATCCACATCGATCGCAAATTAATTGGTCACCGGCAGATTTCGCTCAATCAGGCCACGACCACAGGAAGGATCTCCGTTCTCATTATCTGAGTCCGGCACCCCATCCACCTCGAATCCGCCGAGGACTCCGACCCAGCTGAGGCCTCGCGGCGGGCACACGCTGCTGCGTCGAGTTCCGCGGCCACGCGGCGCAAGCCGCGGACTCTGGACTCGTCGTAGCAGCGGGCGTGCACGTCCATGCACTTTCTGATCGCGGCCGTGACGCCGCGGCAGCGGCACCGCTCCGCCATGGATTCCTCAGTACCGGCCTCCTCCGCCTCTTGCACGCACTTGGCCCACGCCACCAACTCCTCCTTGCAGCACCCGCCGCCCATCCTGAACAGGCTGTGTTCCCAATAGGCTCCCCGCTCCCGCCTCGCCCGACTCCGCCTCCGTTGTGGGAAGAGAAAGAGGGGCGGCGATTCCCATGGCGCTAAGGTTTCGGGTGGGCTCGAGATCGCGTCGGCGACGAGAGGAGCAAAAGGGGAGGAACGACAGATCAAAGGCAGGGATAAATGGGCACAAGTTGTAGAGGAGTAGAGATTACGGAAACAAATCGCTAGCTGGAGCCCACCACCACCACTCCGAACTGTACGTTCACGCTCGTTATTTCTGAAACCGTGCGGCTGACGACTGAACCTCGAATCAAAAAAAATTATGCAAATATTATTTATTTTATTATGACTTGTTTTATCATCAAATCTACTTTAAGTATGAGTTATTTATTTTGTATTGTCACAACTTTTTCGAATAAGACGAGTGGTCAAATAAGTTGTCTTAAAGTCAACGATATATTTGTGACGGAGGAAATAGTTGTAGCAAACATTTTACGGACTTAAAGTGCAAGGACAACTTGACGGACATCCAATCTGAACCTGTACTGAGACACGGTAATCGCTACGACGGCGCTGCAGGATCCATCTTACACTTGAGGCTTCCATTGCCAGCATCCTTGGTTCCATTGCCAGCATCCTCTGCACTGCCGCATATCAGTTCTGAACTTCTGGACAGCAGGGACACAAGTCTGAAGCTCAGTTTCTGAACTGAACCCGAAGCTCTTCCTACGCCTCAACATTCTGAAGGTACAGCTGCTGACAAGGTTCAGTTTTTCCTACGCCTCGGCTGAGCCAGCTCCCAGCTGAGCCTGCCAGAGTCGAGGCCTAGCGCACGCGCGAGAGGGACGTTGCCTTGCCTGCCTCCGAGAGGGAGAGCAGGGACACTTTGGCGAACCGTGAAGCAGAGGAACCTTTTATCGAGACCCCGCCCGACTACGCTTGGTACCTGGATTTGATTTGTGGGACCTGGATTAGTCGCTACGCTGAAGTCTGTCTTCCTCCCCAGAGACCCCAGACGTGGTTGCGGAAATGCCACGGCCGCCCAGCCAGCCAGCTCTGTTGCCTTGCCGGGTCCACGAACTCTCCGAGACATGAACCGCTTGCAGTTCGCTGCCAGTCCTGGTGCGTGTGGTGTACCACCCGTCCCGGATCGTGTTCACGTGTATCGACGGCCGTCGGCGCGCGGTGATCGTTCCGCCTGGCCGCAGGACGCTAGCCTCTCGCACGCCTTGTTGTCGCGCGTGGCGGGACCGGTGAAGCCATCCACGGACGCCGACGCGCAACAAGAGCTACCGCTCCTCCCCTGAACATGTACCGTCGACCGTCGTCCGTCCCTGCTCAGCTCGCACCCTGCCGAAAGAGAGACCAGCTGGCAGCTGGCGCGCGCGTGAACGGACACGTTGGCACCACTCGGCAAGCGTCCGACGGGGATCGTTAGGAGGCACGACGTCTAGTATCTTAACAATGGGGAGGATACAAAAAATGGCGTACGTACGTGGCAGGTGCCACGGAACCTGAAAATGACATGACGAAAGGGTATGACAAACGCGACCTCCTCGATCGTGCCTATCTGACAAGAAAGGGCTGTTCGACAAATTGTTATTACTCAAGATAAATGAAAAAAAATTCCGCACTTTGCGCTTCCTCCTTTTATAGACAATAAATAGTTGCTTTGGCCAATATGCATCACTGATTGTGTTACTGTTTGCAATGGTACATTGCAGTTTCAATGGCATGAATGTGCTATCGAATTCCATGGGTTCAGCCTACTTTTATTTCTTTCATATTATTTGTTACTAGGTTAAATTCGATAAAACGACAGGGAAAAACAAAACTCAGTTTGAAAAATATTTGTTTGCGTCATTTAGTCACTTTGATTGAGCACGGAATGAAGAGACAGGAAGCAAAGCAACTCATAGCAAGTTACTACATGACAGTCCAAATGACATATCAAGACCAAAGTCCAAAATTTGCAGACTCCCGTTTAATTTGTCAGGCGGTTAAAACATTCCGCAACTAATCCAAAATTACTGTCCTGCTCAATCAAATCTGCTAATCAGACAGGCCAAAGGTATGCAGCCAAATAGCAGCATCTTAGTGCACAAGAATTATTAAAGCAGGCAAAAATATAACATTCGATTCGACGGCATTGCAATTAGAACAATTTCTCTGCCAGAGTAAGTAATTTGCTAGACAGAGTGTGGAACCAACACAGTAGCAAACCATGCCAATCAGCGTGCGTCCCCGGCCATGGCGCGCGCAGCGGAGAGGATGGGCTCGTAGTAGTCGGCGTGCGCGTCCATGCACTTCCAGATCGCGTCCGTGACGCCGCGGCACGGCTCCACGGAGTCCTCGCCCGACGCCTCCGCCTCTCGCACGCACTTGTCCCACGCCGCGAACTCCTCCTTGCACCCGCCGCCCTCCATGAACCAGCGGAACCTGCAGTCCCGATCCCACCCCCGAGCTTTGCACCACTCCGCGGCGGCGAACTTCGCGGCCACCGCCTCCGCCGCCTCACCTTCTTCGGCGGCGCGGAGGATGGGCTCGTAGTAGTCGGCGTGCGCGTCCATGCACTTCTTGAGCGCGGCTGTGAAGTCGTGGCACCGCTCCAAGGAGTCCTCACCCGCCGCCTCCGCCTCTTGCACGCACTTGTCCCACGCCACGAACTCCTCCTTGCACCGGCCGCCCTTCATGAACCGGCAGAAACACCACACCTCTTGGCACTCCCTCGACTCCTCCGCGGCGACGTTCACGACCACCGTCGTCTCCGCGGCCCCGTCTGCACCGGCGTCCTCTTCGGCCGGTGGATCGGCGGTGGGAAGAGACAGAGGAGCTGAAAGCTCCGCTGGAGGAGGGGGAGAGGACGAGGAGGTGGAGGACGCGGCGATTCCCATGGCGCTAGGGCTTTGGTCTCGAGATCGCGACGGCGGCGGCGACAAGAGAAGCGAAGCTGATTAAACCCTCGAAGAGGAACGACAAATCAAAGGGGCCGCCACTCGCCAGCCCGTAGAACAGATGGAAAGCCCAGCAAAGCTCAATCCAAACACGCCGAGGGCCGAGCTCTTTCTCCATATGTATATTGTAGAGATTATAGAAACAAATCGGTGGACCCCATGATTAAAAAAGAAATCAGTGGACCCCACCGCCAACGCAGGACCAGTTCTTTTTTTTTTTTGCGAGGGAACGCAGGAGCAGTTCGATTCTGCATCCACGACGAGTCGATCCTCCGGACGGGAAAAGGAGTAAGCGCCTGTTTGCTTCGGATTATGGAGAAAACAGATTCTGTATTGAATTTTGAGGCAAAATAGATTCTGGCTTATTTGAGATTCTCTGTCAAAACAGTTTTTCTAATTAGGCCGTTTGGCAAAACAGATTCTTATTTCCTAAAATAAATTATGCATGTCAAATGACTGCAGTACCTCTTTAAGTTAAAACTCTAGTTCGTTTAGACAATGTGTACCATGTTGAAATGAAAATAACTACAGATAATAAATTTAAAAAAGTTTGCAAAATATAGTCAAATGTGGTCTAGTTTCGAAGATCTCATCACAAGGATCACAACAGTGTAATTAGTTTGCAATTTGGACATTCGGTTTGTAGTATATGCATTTTTTAAACAAAGAGGTTGTTTGAATTAGTGTGGAGCCCGGCTGTGATAGAGCTACAGAGGCTGAGTCGCGGAGGGATGCTGAAGCGGGAGAGGTTCGTGTGGGGCCGGTGTCAGGGGGAATCCGGAAGAAGCTATGTTTTCCAGCTTCTGCTTCTCAGTACAAAACCGAAACGGATTCTCATCTTATTTTTCACCAGAATTTGTTTTACACTAGCTCATCAACCCGTGCAATACTTGCACGGGCTAGCAATTAAAGCATGTTAGGTAAGCTTAAGAAACATAAATGCTACTTGAATTCCTTTTTCTTAGGATATTGTTCCTTTTCCTTCTACCATCCTTAAAGCTGTACCACAAGCAACAAAGCCATGTTATAACTTTCGTACCATTCAATTCAAGGATAATATAAATATCACTCTCTAACTCTGCTGTAATCATGGATAAGTATATTTACATTGCACATTGTCATACTATTCAAACTCCCACCATTTATTTTCTTATAGATGGATATTAAATTTGATAATTTACAAAACAAAAAATATTGATCTTTTATTTGTATATATATCTTTTGCTTCTTTACCCTCTTCGATTAGGGTAATGACATGCAAAGTAGACATTGCCCAAGCAAGTACTGAGCAGGTTGTTGGGCTTGTTCAATAAAATCATTGTCTACACCACATCGAGAACAAAATCATATAGTTAAAATAATTAAGCTTACCATATACCTCAATTAAATAGAACCATCCTACTCTTTGGTTATTCTATCAGTTTTCAATGAGCAAATAACCTTCAAGTAAAATTTTCTTTAGATACCTAAACTTTTTTCTATAGAAAATTTAAATTCCAAGCTGCACATCCCATAACTCCTACCTTGGCCTACTAAGATTGGTATTATGAAATTTATCTCTTATGTATTAGTTCTGACAGATACCTTTCATTTTTCTTAGCTGCCTATTTTTTCGAGGTTGTCAGCACCCTCATTCAAATCAGTCGTAGCATTAATGCAGGATAATACCAAATGTTGAACATATAGCATTTTCTAGGCAAGAAATTTTTGCAATATATTATGAATGATACACTTAGTCCCATTCCTAAATTGGTTTATAACTGAAGAAGTGGCATAAAATATTTTGTAAAACATATTGCACCACTGCATAAGTAATCTGCAGATCAAGTAAACCATGGATAAGAGCAGGGACACATATGATCAACTCATCATACAGGGCAAAGAAATATGAAGAAATAGAAGTGTTTCACTCACAATACAAAAACATATTATTCAATAATATGGTAAAAAGCCTCATTTCAACATAGAATGAGAATAAAAAGAAAACACATTGAGTTAATTGAGTTGGGCAAAACATATAGTGGTTCTTCTAGACAAAATGTCTCTCGCCATACAAAAAAAAGAGACAAAGTTATAAAATATTTGACAATCTATTGAGATCTCTTCATTTGAGACAGTAGTGAAAATAAGAAAACATTTTGAGTTAAACCAATGAGAAAATAATTGATCACAGGGATTAATAATTTTCTATGGCCCATTATGTAGTAACATGAAACAGTAGTTCCAGTCAAATGGTTTCAAACTAACTATCAAACATAATGCACATCAAATGTTAGAAATTAGAAAAGTACAAATATATATATATATATATATATATATATATATATAATATGTATACAGAAATCCAGGGCATGCAGCTGTATTTTTTATAACATGAATTAGAAATATAGAAAGCTACATGTTCAAGAACAAAAAAAATAACAATATAATTCTATGAATAAAATGTTCCTGGATGATGCATATTGACATGTCGATATAGAAGGCATGTGCAGTCAGCTAGCTAGATTACCTTAGCTTTCAGCATGCTCGACTAAGTTGCATCTCTTGTTGGTAAAATCCAAAGCATGCTCCAAGTTTTGATAATTAGCAATTTCTTATTTTCCAATAGTACTTTTGATATAAGCATACAGTACGCCGAGATTGCTAGATGTAAATGCTTGGATTGTTCAAAAAAAAAATTCCAGATTTACAGGAACATGAACATGCATTAGACACTGACCTTAATTTGTCTCTCCATAGAGTCTCTTGTGTGTGTGTGTGTGTGTGTGGTGTGTGTGTGTATGTTAGTACCATTAGACAGTCACCTTTTTCTTTCCATAGGAAGGATCTTGGAGATGAAAAGAATACATGAACAGAAGATGCACAGCTAAGACAACTTAGCTTGACCATCACATGTAGTCTTCCTGTGCCACCAGATGTACACCTTCGGGGCAAATCCAGGCCATTGGTTCCGTTGGGCAGTCAAATTGTGAACTCATTTTACTCAGCTTCTCTTTCTTTTTGATACTCCTCTCTCATGTTTTCTACTGGTTTCCTCGGTACTTGTGATCGTGATACAGATGTATAAGTACATCTGAGGCAGGAGGGACAGTAGCCGTAGCATATATTTTTTTTCGAGCAAAACGGGGGGAGAGTTTCCCCACCTAATTTTTATTCGAAAGTGGCGTAAGTACAATGTACACACGCATTACAGAATCGGGAGCCTAGCCCGCAAGATGCCAGTGGCAGAGGAGAGATTACATGAGAAGCTAAGAGGACATGGCAATGGAGGCCGAGAGGTGTGACCGCCATTGAGCAAGATCAGCAATTTTGTCTGACTTTTTGTATCGGTAGCCCCAAGCGTCCAGGTCCTGCAGCAGGATCTTCATGGACGCCACCGTGCATTGATCGTCGTTGTTGAAAACCAGCGCATTGCGACAGTTCCAAACTCGCCAAAGGAGCATGAGGAGGACATCAGGCCATACTGTTGACGGCAGTGACGCAGGGGCGACGGCCTCCCAGGGCTGCGTCATGGTCGCCGGACTCGTGTCGATCCCAATTCTTGAGAAGAAGGCTAGTGCCGCAGGGCACCGGAAGAAGAGGTGCTCCCCTGTTTCTTGCACCTGGGCGCATCAGGGCAGTTGGCCTCACTTGGCTGCAGGACATTCTTGGCTAGTAGATTGACTCGAGTTGGCAACCTGTCATTACAAAACAGCCATGCAAAGAATTTCAGCTTGTTGGGCACTTTGGTGGCCCAGATGATGCGCCCGTTGTGATCCGTCTCGCCGGTACTTGTGAGAGCCCTGTAAGCTGCAGCAGAGGAGAAGTGAGAGCACCCATTCCATGTGTACGTTCGTTCATCCATTCCATCGCTAGTTTCAAAGCCCGATAGTAAGCTACGCAAGGCTGCAAGTTCGGTAGAGGCGGCAGTTGTTAGACGGGGGCGTAGCGGCAGAGAGAGTGAAGCAGCAACAGTTTGAGCTACCGAGGCATGGGGTTTAGTGGAGTGGGAAAACAGAGCCGGGAGGCGTAGGCAAAGGGGCCCAACGTCAGTCCAATCGTCGTACCAAAACGATGTCGATGTGCCATCTCGCACTCGGACCTTTGTAATTGCACGGAACCGCTGGATTTGCTCACAGTAGATGTGGCGAATGTAAGAACAGTCAGGAAGGCCGGAACCAAGGTCGCAAGTAATATCATTTGTAATCCACCTCACCCATGGTGTGTTATCGCGCCGGTGCAGCTTATGTAAGAATTTAAGGACGAGGCAAGCATTCTGGGTGTGAAGGTCTTTGATCCCGAGGCCTCCCTCGTCTTTCGAGAGGCAAGCTTTGTCCCAAGCAATGAGGCAGCGAGAGCCGGAGCAGCTGTCCTCGCCAGTCCATAAAAAGGCTCGACGTCGACGATTGATCTCGTGGACAACCCCTTTGGGGAGGATGGTGCAGCACATGTGGTAAACCGGGGTACTGGACAGGACAGCATTAGTGAGAATAAGACGGCCACCAGTGGAGAGCAATTTGCCCTTCCACCCAGCAAGATATCGATCGCATTTGGCAATGAGCGGGAGGAAGTCTGCGTTCCGGAGTTTGGTCGCCGAGAGCGGTAGTCCTAGGTAGGGTTGGGGGAAGGAGGAGACTGAACACCCAAGGATGGCTGCCATGGAGGCAGCCTCATCCGGGTCAATGTGCATTGGAACGAAGGTCGATTTGTGGAAGTTGATGGCTAGGCCTGTGGCCGCGGCAAAATCGTCAAGAATACATTTTAGGTGCTGGATGGCAGAGGTGTCACCGCGAGCCAGGATGAGTGTGTCATCCGCATATTGGAGGACGGCGGGGGCCATGTCATCAACGAGAGGGTGTTGCAGGAGGCCTTCGCGCGCTGCCCGGTCAATCATGCGGCGGAGTAGATCGGCAACGATAATGAAAAGGTAGGGAGACATGGGATCGCCTTGCCGGAGGCCCTGTTTGCAGTCAATCCACTTTCCCGGGATGCCGTTAAGGAGGACGGCAGTCTTTCCAGTGGCAAGGATGCCGGAGACCCAGCCACACCAACGCTCATCGAAGCCCCTCGATCGAAGAATGGTGAGCAAGCTGCCCCAGTGTACTGAATCAAAAGCCTTGCGGAAGTCAAGCTTGAGCACGATGGTGCGCGCTTTCCTTTTGTGGCAGCAGCTCAAAAGTTCAGCAGCATAAACAAAGTTGTCCGAGATGCAGCGTGTCTTAATGAAGCCGGTTTGCTCGTCGCTCACAAGCAGAGGGATGATGGGCTGCAAACGATTGGTGAGAACTTTCGCAAAGGCTTTGATAAGGCAGCCTTGGAGGGAGATAGGTCGGAAAGCGTCAGCGGTGCGCGCTCCATCCTTTTTAGGGAGGAGAACAAGGTGAGCGCGGTTCAGGCCGCTGAGGTCCGCAGTCCCGTGGTAAAGTGAGTCGAAGAGAGCAAGAATGTCTGCCTCGACAAGGTTCCAGAAGTCGCGGTAGAACGCTGGGCCGAACCCGTCGGGGCCGGGGCTGGAGTGCAGGTTCATCCCGAGGAACGCATCTCTGATTTCAGCACGAGTGAAAGGGGCGGAGAGGGCGGCATCGTTGATGGAATGGCTCGGGTAGATACTTTGGAGGGAGAACGTCCAGGAACAGGCAGTGACGCTGCCTAGGAGTCGACGGTAGTAGCCATAGAGGATGTCCGCCTTGAGAGAGTGGGCGGTTACCTCGACACCGTCGTGTTCGAGGACTTGAATGCGGTTCTTGCGGAGTCGATGGGAGGCATGGGAGTGGAAGAATTGGGTGTTTTCATCACCCTCGACGGCTGTGCGAATTTTGGCCCGCTGCTTCCAGTACCGGATTTTTTCTTGGATGGTGAGGCGGAGAGCCTCAATGGCAAGTGAACGTAGGAGGGATTCATGGGGGGTGAGTCGACGTTCTTCCTCGAGCAGATCAATTGCCCCGATGATGGCTTTCGAGTCGAGCTCACGCTGAGTGAAGGGCTTGAGCTGTCGTCGCCATCGCTTGCCGACGCGCCGGCACATTTTGAGCTTGTGCACAAGAAGCTTTTCCGGGTTCATGGGGGAGGCAACGTTCCAGCTGTCGACGATTCGGTCTTTGAATTCCTGGTGGAGCGACCAGCCGTGGTCGTACCGAAAGTAGGCCGACCGAGGGATAGTAGTGGAAATGGTGAGGCAGAGGGGAACGTGATCAGAGTTGAAGCGTGTGAGGGAGGACAGAGTCGAGTTGGGGTAGGAGGCGTTCCAAGCGAGATTGATGAAGGCCCGGTCGAGACGGACAAGAGTTGGGTTTTCCCGCTTGTTGGACCATGTGAATGCGCGGTCGCGCAGCGGGATCTCCATCAGCCCTAACTCGTTAATAGTATCATTGAAAAGAGTGGCTTCAGAGAGGGAGAAATTTTCATTGTTCTTGTCTTCGGAAGCGCGCGTGAGATTGTAGTCACCAATGAGAACCCAAGGGATGGTTTGCGGAGGAGCAATGGAGAGGAGCTCGGCCAGGAAGAGAGGCTTGTCCGCGTGAGCAGTGGGCGCGTACACGTTGGTGACGTACATGCGCGCGCCGTCCGCGACGGTGGCCATCTCGACGGTGAGTGTATAGGTACGCTTTACGACGGCATGAGCAGCAAAGAGAGAGGGGTCCCAAGCAGTGATAATACCGCCGGCAGCACCGTCAGAGTCGAGCACCTCAAAGGCAAGCAGGTGAGGAGGGAGAAACAAACGCATTTTGTAAAGATCAGGAGCGCGAAGTTTAGATTCTTGCAAGGCCACAAGCTGCGGTCGTATGTGAGCGAGTTCAGAGAGGATTTCGCCACATTTTTGAGTGTCGTTTAGGCCCCGGACGTTCCAGGAGCAGAAGGCGACGGTTCGGCCGTTAGTCATGGGAATCAAGCACATCACCAGAAGAGACAGCAAGGTGGATAAATAGGGGCCACTTACTGATACGAATTACAGCTAAGAGGGGATGATAACCCTTACAGGGGAGCATGGCACGAAGCGCGCTCAGAGGACAACAGCGGACAATATAGCCGCTTCTAGCAGAAGAACTAAGCTGAACGAACACGGAGCCACCGCGCAGGGTGGAAGAGACCAAAGGAACAACAAAATGGGACGAGGTGCACATGGCCCTAATGCAAACCACGTCCGCGGCAGCCGCAAACAGGGACATCTAGCGGCGGGGGGTCACCACGGCGTCCAGCTCGGCAAGCCGGCGACCGGGATGCAGGTGCGCCCCATCCTCTTCAGCTTCGACACGGAGATGGCCGAAGGGGGTGGGCGACTCAGGATGCCGGACTCCTCCAGAGCAGACACGAGCGCACGAGAGACGCCAGTCGTGTCGAGCTTGGCGGCCTTGACACGCGCAGCCTGCTCAGCAACAGGCACGTACTCAGCTGGCTCGCGCGCCGCGAGGCGCTCGCTGCGGCGGGTCCTGAAGGCGCGGTCGACCGCCCGCTTGCGGCGCGTGCGCGCCTTCTGCTGGCTGCACTCGTCGTCAGGGTCAGGCGCCATGTCGGCCACAGGGTCCACGGCCCCGTCGTCGCCAACCTCAGCAGGAGCAGGGGAACCAGTCGGAGCAGGGTCCAGGGCCGGCGCACCCATCCCGTACCACGTCAGCGCAGCACGAACAGGGGGGGGGGGGGGCGGGAGAGCCAGCAGAGAGCACGAGCACAGGCAGCGGAGCGCGCACCGACATCCGGCACGCGGCGAGCCAGGGTGAGGAACATCAGAAGGCGAATGCGGAGGGAGCGCAGGGCCGCACCAAAAGTGGCATGGCGGCGACGCAGCGGGCCGCCGTCGCGGCGGGACATGCAGGGCACACCAAAGCAGCCAGGCCGCCACGGCGGCTGCTCCATGTGGGGGCCCGCGAAGAACTGGATCCCGTCGAGGCTGAAGCGGGCAAAGTTGTAGTTGTACGGCTCGGGGTCGTCGAAGGCTTGGGTCCAGTAGCGAACCACGAAGAGCTGGACGCGGGTGGTGAGGCCCTCGTCGAAGTTGCGCACGTACAGCACGGGCGGGACGGTGCGGAAGTGATCAAGCTTGACCACCACGCGCACCTTGGAGAAGTCCGTGCCGTCGAGGCAGCCGGGCTCGACGCAGATGCCGTGGCCGATGGAGCGGAAGGCAGCAAGGATGTGAGTCTCGAACCAATGCTCGAGGGGGAAGTCAATAGCGACGACGTCGGCGTAGAGATGATCGTCGACGGTGAAGCGGTTGTCCGCCTCCTCGTGGCGCTCAAGGATGAGGCGCCGGGAGCCGAGCTCGAACGGAGACATGCGCACCACCCGCTCCCGAGCCGAGGCGTTGGGGAACTCAATCAGCATGGCGCCACGGGAGGAGGGCCTGAAGGTGCACGGCGGGTTCCCGGCGAGCTCCTCTAGAGCCCGGCGAGCAGCGATGCCCGGAGCGATGGCTGGGGGCTCGAAGTAGGCAAAAGCGAAGCGCCGGCTCCAGGCCTCAAGGCCGCGGGGGAGGAAGATAAGCGCGCTGTCGAGGTCCTCGGGGGGGACCGGAGCAAAGCCGCCCGGGTGGTGCCGGACGCCGGGTCGGGGGAGTTGTCGCGGCCGAGCGGAGAGTGTGGCGACGGTGGGCAGGACGTGGCGCCGGGTACGGGTCGCGCCACATGGCGGTGAAGAGGAGGCGCGCCGCGGCGAGCTCCAGCAGCAGAACTCTGTTGGTGGTTTCTAAGTACCTCTTTTATATGCCCAAAACCACCAACATCGTACCATATTTCTCCATATTCTCATCATAATTATGTGTTTTACCTCTAACCTTGATGAATTCCACATGTAGTGTCGTTTTAGTGCTATATTGCAGAAACAGGTGAAAAGACGACAAAATGGCTCTTATATGAGAAGTATCGAAATGAAGCCCGACTCGCCATACAAGGAGGGCTTCCCACTAGCCATGGCACCTACAAGACACCTCTGGACGTCCATGAAAACTCAACATGCAAGCCCAAGGTCGTGGCCCAATGCCTAAGGATTTCTAGAAGGTTTATCCGGAAGGAAAGATCAATTCGCGCAGTCCAGAAACAGCACTGTATTGTCACACAGATTTCGAGTTCAAGACGTGCTCTAATGGGAATCCAATGTAAAGGAAAGTTGTAGATCTCGTCGAGAGCTTTCCGGAACACATATGGATTGTCCCGTTTGGATTCTGGAGCTAGGAGATATGGGCCCCGCAAGGAAACCTGCGCAGAGGAGACAGATATTTTGGCATCGCATATTTGGGAACCAAGACGGCAGAATCTGGAGATCCAATGAATACCAAAGTTGTAGATCTTTTCGAGGGCTACGAGATAGAGTCCGAGTTTGCCTCGTTTGGACTCCGGACGGTGGAGATATGACCTATGGAAGGTGGAGCTGCGAAAAAGGAAAATCGAGTCCGAACTGGAAACGAGTCGTGCCGATCGGCACACCCTTGGTGCCGACCGGCACCGACTTAGAATTGGTTCTTTTCGCCTCCAAACGCCTCCCCACTGTATATATAACCCATGGGACGCCCTAGGGTTAGGGATCGGCCGCCAGAGGGACAACACAGCTAGTAAGTTTAGAGCCACCGGGGCTTTGCCCCGTTCTTCATGTTCTCTAGTTGTTGATCAAGAACCATTGGTGCTAAAGAGGTGATCCATCAAGGTAGGCCTACTAGGTGGTGATGTATCTTGCACTATGTATCATTGAAGTATGGTTGGATATGTGGATGAATGGTTTTGATTATTGATTGCCTGGATTTTATGGTCTTTACATGTGCTTGTTCCTACGCTTAGTGACGACTAAGTATTAGATGTTATCTTGATTGTGGTGGCAAAAAGAAGTGACAAGATTCGTTCTCTCACTATCTCCATTGTGGTTAAGGTAGCATTGGGATCTTGTAATGCGCCATATTTGCACGTTGCCTCCGTACCTCAACAGCCGCTAATGCATACGCGATGATCCTTGAGGTGATGTGTAGAGTGGGAAGAGGTCAGCGACTACGGCGAATTGGTCGTGACAGGGCATTCCGGAAAGGGGCTTCGACCTACCGATCTTCGGTTATCAATAATTGAGTAATCCCGTTTATGATGCTATTTGATTACGCTTCTTGGTTACGATCTCAACTAGCAGACTTGGCTAACTTACCCCATGATCTAATCTGTTCCTTAGGCCATTCGAGCAATTTTCGGACAATTTGGCTCTTGTGCCGATCGGCACACCACCCCTGTGCCGACCGGCACATTCCCCGACTTTCACCTTTTTCATGCTCTCGTATATGCAATAAGTGCTTCATGCTAGGATTGATTTGTTAGACGACGTAGAAGACCTTACGGTTCTCTTGCTGATCCTTGTGGATTCGATATAAACCTTGGAATACTCTGAGGGAAAAAGCTACAATGTACACCGTCCACTTGCGGTATATAAATGGGTGCGTACAAACGACCAACAAGGCTTTTTCTGGCGCCGTTGCCGGGGATCGGCAACTCGAACCTAGGGCGATCTATCTAGTTTATCGAACTAATCCTATATCTTTTTATTGCATATGCCCTGTTTTTCTTTGTTTGTGTGTCCATTGAAAAACAGGTACAAGGCTAGGCACACAACCCCCATAGCAGTAGGTGCTAACTTTGTTAGTGGCCCATCATCTGCTATGGAGCCCCTCTCCATGAAAGACTCGCTAGTGCCAATCGGTGCAACGCCCATGCCAATCGGCACCACACTGCTCGAGAGGAGGTACGCTCTTGTGTGTCAATAATTTTTTAACTAATGCTCTGCGAAGATTTGGCTTGTTTACAGCAATAGGTAATGGGAGAGAAGATAGAGAGCTATTTACCATGAAGATCGAAGATTTCAATTGATAACATTGAAGGCATGGTGGATACGTTCTTGATCATGAGTTGTTATTCTGTTTGCTGACTTCCCGAAGGTGTGCACGTCAGTACAGAGGATTGCAAGGCCTAAAAATTTGATATTCTGAAAGAGCATCAAGTCTAGTTTCCAACGGTTCAAGTCTCGCATTATTTGGAGCTTTCTACAAGGATTTATGGCCAAAATACGAGATGCTGCGCAGGCTGATTGGATATTTCGCGAGAGATGCAAACAATTGGAAGTTTGAGCCAAATATGGAATTAAAGTCCAATATCCACGTGATCTATGGGTTTCCAACATTTAGAAGACTTCCTTTTGATGATTGACACGGATTCAAGTCGTTCCAAACACGGAGTTTGGATATTTGGAAAGTTTGAATTCAATTCGGATTCATCGCGAGACAGCCTGACATACCTTCAGAAAAACGGCCATATCTCCCTCATACGGAGTCCGATGAGGACGCACGAGTACTCGTTGGAAAGATAATTTGATGCCCGACGCAATGGCACAGGTCTCAGCCTCTAATTCCTCCTGGTCGCAGCTCAGAAGCACAAACAAGTCGTCGGCTGGAACAGGACATGGCAGATTTCTTCGAAATTCTTCTCTCGTCAACTTGGTGGATCAATAGGCAAGCTTTGAGAAGTTGCATCGACTTTACATCATCATACCTTGCTGGTGCAACATTGATCAAGATTCACAAGTCATAGGACAAGCCGACACATGCTCCGATGCTTGAAAAGATGAAGTCATCAAGATTCTCCAGAAGACGAAGCAAGAAGCTGAAATCATTGGTAATTCTGTAAGTTCTCCGAGCTGATCAATATATGAAACTTTTATATCTGGATAGAGCTTCAAGTCTTCTTTCCAACGCATCAAACGGTGCTGGATTTGGATGTTTCTACAAGGATTTATGAGCTAATCATTGGACGCTGCGTGGGCTGTCAGATTTTCAAAACAGCACGCAGCCTTGGAGTAAAAAATTCATAAGTCCTTCATACGGAATCCGTTTGAGGTGTATGAGCACTCGTTGGAAAGATATTTTTGCTACCTACATTATGGTATAGGTTTTAGAACCAGTTTCATTCTGTTGGTAATGCGAAATTCAGAAGGGACAGGAGCTGCAGATTATCGATGACAAGATTAAGGAAGGAGACGAAGATGACAACAATGAAAATTGCTTGAGCGATTCTCCCGTGAGCAACTGATCAGAAGTTAAACAAGATTGAAGATTCAAGAGTATTATATCATCTACACACATTGAGCAATATGCAACACAATAAAGACGGGCTATGAGTCAACCACGACGAAGTTTGCATAGTACAAGCTGCATGGACATCATTGGGATCTTACACCAAGAACCATGGCTTCGCGACAATCAGGTATGTAAGAAGTCTAGCTATTCGACTATAACTAAAGCGCTTTTCGGGAGGCAACCCGTGTTTTTGAGTCTTTTGTGTGGATTGTTTAGTGCTGCTAGGAGGGCAACCTAGAGTTTTTGCTTTGATGTGAGCTTTACCCAACTCAATTGATTCACTTGTGTCTAATTTGTTCTAGTTTAACTTTTTCTTTTTAGACCACCATCATTATGTGTTTGTTTGCAAAATTCATTCACTGCATGCATAATTTGTGAGCACTTGCTTTGTTTTTGTATTTGCATAATGTTTCCGCTTGCATGCATTTAACCATCTGATTTCAGCCTACCTAAGCCTTCCACCACTTATTTTTCATCACATACCAGAGCCAAGACCCCATGTGCCGATCGGCACAGCACCATTGCCGATCGGCACAAATGCCCAAATGCTTTTCTAAGCATTCCATCGACGCCGCCTAACATGTTTTCATTTATTTCACACCAGCCTCTGACTTTGCATGATCATAACCACAATTTCACTCATGATAGCTTGCTTTGAACTTTCTAATGAGCACTAAATTGCTTGGTTCCAGCTTTCTTTAGCAAATTTAGGTGTAAACGTGGTGTTTATGCTTGTTTGTTGAACAACATTGGATAGTTCTTTTGCCTCGCTATGTTATGCATCATTTGCATTGGTTAGTTGCCACTCTTTTTCAATGCGCTATCTTTCTAGTCCAGCGGAGTTTTGCAACAGCTAAGTCATGATAAACATGGTGTTTAGACTTTGGTTGTTAAAGAATTTCGTTTAGATTGCTAGCAATCTAGTTGTAAGCATGGTGCTTAGAGCTAGGTGTAAACATTGCTCTTGTGTTGCTTCCACGCCTCTAACTTTCGTTGCTAATATCATAAAACATTTTCTTCACTTTGATAGCATTGTTTCAAGACTAAAAAAATGAGTAACTTCTGTTTCTAGAAATGTGTTGAATTCGCACATTCTTTTAGCATTTTTGTGTGAGCATGGTGTTTAGACAACAATGCTGATCAACATTGTTATGGTCTTGCTTGCTTGCTAGCATTGTGTTTTTAACTTCATGCATCCACACTTGTGCACACACGTACACCCATTAGGATTTTGTTTTCTTTTCTCTACTAGAATCAAATTGACACAAGTGGAACTTTGAAGTTGTTGTTAGCTGGTAGGTATTCCTCTACTCCCGACCATCACCTCGGGGGTGGTATGTGTGCTTCAATTGTTTTGCAGGAATGAAAGAATCGATCTCATAAGAAGGGAGTTGAAGGAATTGAGGAGAAACAGCCGCATGAACAAGAGGGAGCAATGGGACAGCAGCTACGAGGCAATGATCGAGTTGAAAATCTAAAAACGATGCCGAGATGGAGTGTGCCGACCGGCACCACCCCTGTGCCGACCGGCACCATTGTTTGCCGATCGGCACGCCGCTGTTGCCCGTGCTGTCAAGCTTTCCTCATGCAATTCAGCAACATCTTAAGCATGGGGGAGGCATGCTCTGAACTTCAATTCACTAAAAGGCGGTAACATCTCTTTGCTCCTTCTCTTCTCTAATCCTATTCTCTTCTCATTCGCTGCTCTTGCCTTTGCTATCAACTTGGGTTTTGCTTTCTTTTATGGTGTGGTACCCTTCTCGTTTTGTTCATGCGGGAGGTTGTTTGTAATTTGCCACTTAGAATTTAGAATGGACAATGACATATCCCTAATAGCTACCTTAGGGTGACCAAATGTCATTACTCTATCTAGGGGAGCTGGCTTGTATCATCACCGTCTATGTGCTTGTGCTTTCACTCAAAAGGCATGATTATGATGAGGAACTTTGCTAGAGATATGATGAAAGTTGCTATTGTTGTTGGAACTTGCATGTATGATTCGTTGCATATAATTGTCCCCCGCTGAATTTTTAATGAATCTGAACTAAAGCACCAATTCTATGAACTCTATTTGCTTTAGTGGTGGTGTTTGTTGACAGATGATTTGATAGAGACTCCATATGATTAAATTGTTCTTCATGACAACATGCTTTGCTCTCTAAAAAGAAAACTCCAACATAGCTTGAGTCCTTATTAATTTTTGGAAAACTATAATGTCTTATGTCTCTAATCCTTGCAAATATTGCTCTCTGCATTGATCATACCTACCAAAGCCAAATATGCTACACTTATATGATAACCCGTAGATTGGAACATGTAATTTAGTGAGTTGAGTCAAGTTTGTGTTCTTTTGGTATGAGGCTTAGAAGCTGGCCATTCCGTTTGCGTAACTATCACTTGTTTTCTAGCCTTATTCATATTCAGCATTGCCTATTCTACTCTGGAATGTGTGCATACTTCGCTGAATATTCCCACCTGTAAACCCATATTTCTTTTGGTGTTGTCCAATCCTTGTCCACAACCTATGATATGAGTTTCTCGTCGAGCCGTTGCACTATTTCTATGGTTTTATGCACAAATTATCAAGATATCTTGCTCAAGACGAAGATTTTCATCACCAAACACCTCTGAAGACTTTCTGAAGCGCAAAGGATCAATTTGAGGCGAAAACGGAGAAAAGTTGGGTTCGTGCCGACCGGCACAAATTCGTGCCGACCGGCACGAAGTACAAAATCAGCGAAAAGCCCCCTGTTATCTCCAGAAATCAAGTATATGTGTTTCAGACAGTCAAGGAGAAGAAATAAAAGGATTAACTAGTGCTATTTCTTTTTCCATTCCTATATGCTCGGGACGAGCATCGTTTAAGCATGGGGGAGTGGATCGTCATCTACATTCCGAAGCACTAGTTAATGGACTTCAAAGATTGTTGATGGAAGATCAAGATTGTTTATAGTGTTATATCAAGTTGCAAGAGTGGACTTCATAGAAGATTGTGCATAAAACCATCATATTCAAGTAAGTGCATTCAATTGGCTGAAACTCTATCCTTCCAACCATGTGCAATCCGATTTTGAGAACTTCATTTGTGTCTTGAGATCATTCTTTGCCATTTGCACATGTCCACCTTTCTAAAGCGTGTGTTTTCCTCTCTTTCATCATGTTATTCCAATGGCCTTTTTGACAAGTCTCTGTAAAACCAATTAGAACTATCTCTTGATTTGACAATATTCTAAGTTACATTGTTTTGCTAGTTGTTTTCCTACCAAGCTACACATAAAGCCTTCCACTAAATAATTGTAGATAGGATCACTTCTAGTTGTTTGGCTTGTGAGATTTGTGAGATGAGTGTTGTCTTGATTCTTTGCAAGAGAGTGTTTTGTTTGGATGAATGAGACTGAATTTTTGGAAAAACTTTATCATCTTAAGGCCTAGTTTGAGGAGTAATCTGCTTTGAGAGTTGAAGCTACTTTATTTGATCATTGTGGTCGGTTCTAAGTCACAATCTGTTCCCCACTAGTATCTTTGAGTAGTAGAATTGGTGCAATATAAAACTTTTGTGCTATACTCTTAAAGCGGGTTGGATATATATGTGCTTTGATGAATGCAAGTGAAGATGACATGACTGCAACGCTGATCTCTCCTTGAGTGGGTAAAGTGATTTATTTACTCGAGGACGAGCAAAGGTTTAAGCATGGGGGAGCTGTTGGTGGTTTCTAAGTACCTCTTTTATATGCCCAAAACCACCAACATCGTACCATATTTCTCCATATTCTCATCATAATTATGTGTTTTACCTCTAACCTTGATGAATTCCACATGTAGTGTCGTTTTAGTGCTATATTGCAGAAAGAGGTGAAAAGACGACAAAATGGCTCTTATATGAGAAGTATCGAAATGAAGCCCGACTCGCCATGCAAGGAGGGCTTCCCACTAGCCCATGGCACCTAAAGACACCTCTGGACGTCCATGGAACTCAACATGCAAGCCCAAGGTCGTGGCCCAATGCCTAAGGATTTCTAGAAGGTTTATCCGGAAGGAAAGATCAATTCGCGCAGTCCAGAAACAGCACTGTATTGTCACGCGGATTTCGAGTTCAAGACGTGCTCTAATGGGAATCTAATGTAAAGGAAAGTTGTAGATCTCGTCGAGAGCTTTTCGGAACACATATGGATTGTCCGGTTTGGATTCTGGAGCTAGGAGATATGGGCCCCGCAAGGAAACCTGCACAGAGGAGACAGATATTTTGGCATCGCATATTTGGGGACCAAGACGGCAGAATCTGAAGATCCAATGAATACCAAAGTTGTAGATCCTTTCGAGGGCTACGAGATAGAGTCCGAGTTTGCCTTGTTTGGACTCTGGACGGTGGAGATATGACCTATGGAAGGTGGAGCTGCGAAAAGGAAAATCGAGTCCGAACTGGAAACGAGTCGTGCCGATCGGCACACCCTTGGTGCCGACCGGCACCGACTTAGAATTGGTTCTTTTCACCTCCAAACGCCTCCCCACTGTATATATAACCCATGGGACGCCCTAGGGTTAGGGATCGGCCGCCAGAGGGACAACACAGCTAGTAAGTTAGAGCCACCGGGGGCTTTGCCCCGTTCTTCATGTTCTCTAGTTGTTGATCAAGAACCATTGGTGCTAAAGAGGTGATCCATCAAGGTAGGCCTACTAGGTGGTGATGTATCTTGCACTAGGTATCATTGAAGTATGGTTGGATATGTGGATGAATGGTTTTGATTATTGATTGCCTGGATTTTATGGTCTTTACATGTGCTTGTTCCTACGCTTAGTGACGACTAAGTATTAGATGTTATCTTGATTGTGGTGGCAAAAAGAAGTGACAAGATTCGTTCTCTCACTATCTCCGTCGTGGTTAAGGTAGCATTGGGATCTTGTAATGCGCCATATTTGCACGTTGCCTCCGTACCTCAACAGCCGCTAATGCATACGCGATGATCCTTGAGGTGATGTGTAGAGTGGGAAGAGGTCAGCGACTACGGCGAATTGGTCGTGACAGGGCATTCCGGAAAGGGGCTTCGACCTACCGATCTTCGGTTATCAATAATTGAGTAATCCCGTTTATGATGCTATTTGATTACGCTTCTTGGTTACGATCTCAACTAGCAGACTTGGCTAACTTACCCCATGATCTAATCTGTTCCTTAGGCCATTCGAGCAATTTTCGGACAATTTGGCTCTTGTGCCGATCGGCACACCCTTCGTGCCGACCGGCACATCCCCCGACTTTCACCTTTTTCATGCTCTCGTATATGCAATAAGTGCTTCATGCTAGGATTGATTTGTTAGACGACGTAGAAGACCTTACGGTTCTCTTGCTGATCCTTGTGGATTCGATATAAACCTTGGAATACTCTGAGGGAAAAAGCTACAATGTACACCGTCCACTTGCGGTATATAAATGGGTGCGTACAAACGACCAACAAACTCTCGCCGGGCTCACGGAAGGTGACGCGGCGGCGGTCCGCTGCATCGCTCTCCCCGTCCAGCGGCGCAGCCAACGGGCCGGGGGAGACGGCACGGCGTCCAGCCCAGGAGAGTCGTGGTCGGAGGCCGGAGGCGGTGATGGAGAGCGGCCATCCGTGCGGCGACGGGAACGGGGGCGCTGCTGCTCGGGCTGGTGGGAGGCCATGGCGCGCTTGTGGTGGCGAGCGACAGGGGAGAGCGAGGCGGCAGGAGGAGCGGTGCACTCGTGCCGACGGTGGCAACGAGCCGAAGCAGTTAGCACACTTGAGTGGATCGCGGCAGTCTCGCACTTGGTGGTCAAGGGCGAGGCAGCGAAAGCAGCGTGGTTTCTCGAAGAGATGAGGAGGCAGAGGCGTCCGGGGTGAGGTAGAAATAGGCCGGGAGGAGGGAGGGGAGGCGAGCAGAGCTTGCTTGTAGGAGGGCCTGGGCGCCGTTCTGGGATGCGACCCGTCGCCGGACGGCGCGCATGTCTCATCGCCCTGACCGGGCGTGCTCGCCGCGCACGGCATGGCAGGAGACAGGCCATGGCTTTCAGGCAGCGAGGTGCCGTGGGCGTAGTCCATGGTGGGCGAGAGGGGGCCGAGTCCCGAGGCGAGCGGTGGTCCTTCATGAGCCGGGCGCATCTTGGGAGGGGTGAGGCAGTTGGGGGAGCCATAGGCCATGAGTACGGGCAGCTGGTTTGGAGGAGGAGTACAGCATGCGCCGCTCGCGCCAGAGGAGGGTGTGGAGTAATGAGCCGCCTGGCGCCGAGGCGTGGCGCAGGTGGCCTCGCGATTAGCAGCCGCGCCGAGGGGAGGGAAATCCGGTAGCAGGATTCCCGGCCCATGAGGTGATGGGCCGAGGCGCTCGAATTTGAAATCGGCGAGCTGGAGGGCGCGAGATCCCGCTCGGGGGAGGGCCCACCCAAAGTGGGGTCCTGGCCAAGGCGAGAGGCCAAGGCGTCCGCGGCGCTAAGGAAGAACCGGAGAGAGATATCGCCGGCGGCGAGGACGCCAAGGAGAAGAATGAAGTGGGCGACAGAAGAGCTAGCGACATCCGTACGGAAGACACCCTTATGGGGCTCGGAGACGGCGAAGAGGTCATCGCCGCAATCGAGCCAGAAGCGGAGAGCGGACTGCACGAACAGAGGGTTCGCCGTGGCCGCCGAGGACACAGTGATCCAAACAGGCGTAGGGGTGGTTCGAAAGGGAAAGCTAGGGAGCGCAACTACTGGGCAATGAAACAAGCGGAGGACGGAGTCACAGAAACGTGCACCTGGGAAGCGGGCGTTGTTGCTCCGATGGCGTCGCCGGTTGCCGCGCGCCGCCGTGACCTTCCGCTGGACACCGACTGAGTCGTCATGCGGTGGAGGGGTGGCCTCGTTGACAGGGTCAGCCAGTGGCGGAGCTAGGCCCAGCTCATAGGGTGGGCCGAATCCTTGTTGGGCTGCTCAGGGTGGGCCGAAAAAGGAAAATAAAAGCAAAGAAAAAAGAAAAATACTACTGTAGCAGTGCTACAGTGCTCCAAACAAGGTTTGGGCTGAATCTGGGGGTGGGCCGCGGCCCACCCGGCCCACCCCTTAGCTCCGCCCCTGGGGTCAGCAGCAGCGTCGCCCGCCCGAGAGGCAGCACCGAGCACCCCCGCTTGGGCCGGGGTCGGAAGCAGGGGAGGCAGCGAAGAGCGCGGTGGACGTTGGCGAGGATGCAGAGAGTGCCGCCTCGCCGGAGTCCGAGAGGAGGGCCGGCCGGGGTGCGGAGGAGGCCGCCCGGCTGGTGCTCTGGGCGAGGGAGGCGGTGGTGGCGGCGCGCTGCCGCCGGGGTCGCCCCCGTCGCCCGTGTCGCCAAGCCCCGCTTCACTCATCCACCGCCGGTTCTGTTTGTCACTTACACATGCACCAAACAACGCACGCATCAGGACACGGCTTGGAAGATCTCCAGGCTCCATGAGGCTACATCGTGCGGCGGCTTCCAGTTTCTGTCACCTACACATGCACCAAACAACGCACGCATCAGGAAGCTATCGAAACGTGCCTCGCCTTGAGTTTCTTTTTCCCGATAAAGGCCTCACCTTGGGGTATTGGAAGCAGGAGTTATCGGGGCGTGTCGTTCTTGTGCTAAGATACCAAGCGCTCGAGCGGCTTGCTTGCCGGTGCGGCAAAGATGCATGCAACGTACTGCTTCCTTGTCCTTCTCTCCGGTCTCTTCTATATATTTTGGCCGAGCATTATTGCCTGGTGATGGATCATTCTTACCAGCAAAAGAGGAACTCGATCAAGTGCATATGAAATCTCCTCAGCGAACATGCAGATCGAATTGGATTAATTGGACCTAGTTAATCTATGTAGTGGCTAAATACTGAATTGGAGACGCCAAAAGATGAACTCGATCAAGTGCAGATGAATTCTCGTAAAAGAACAGATCGAACTGGATAATTTGGGCCTAATTAATCTACAAAGTGGCTAAATACGTACTCCACAGGAGACGCCCTGGACGACGGCGGCGTGGAGGGCTGGAGGCTGATGGGGTGATCCTACCTATCAGCTTTGTGGCTGCAGGCCTGAGGCGGCTTCGATCCAGAGCCCTTCCTCATGCTCCATGGTGTACGTGGCGGCGGCGCGGTGCCCTACTTTTCCTCCTCCCATAGTCAGGGCTCGGCCATACAGGGACGACTTCTTAGCCTGGAAGGCTATAGGTCCACGTGAGATGTGGGAAGGATCACGTAAGATCCTGTGGTTATGGATTGTTAACTATCTAAATTAACGGTCGGATGTTTTGCTTTTTTCTCAGAATTTCTAGGATTTTTCTCCGATTAACGTGAGGGCTCCAAAAGGAGCCTCCAATTAGTAAATATAAGATTTGGGTGTTTGGCAATTTCATAAGAGAAGCAGAAGCAGAATCTGCCTCAGAATCCCTACCAAAGAGACTCTAAGAGCATCTCCAACAACTCCTAAAATCCATTCTCAAAAGCCTGATTTTGGGCGTGATCGACAAAACCAGCCTCCAACCGTTCTGAAAAAGCGGTCTCCAAATTTACATTAGGCTGATTTTCCCCTAAAGCATCGCCAGATGTAGGGAAGCTATCCGCACTCCCGAAATCCATCTCTTCCGCTCTTCTCGGAGAAATTCGTCCTCGCGAGGTATGGTTCGCGCCATCCCCATCCTGCTCCCATTTGCGCCCGCACGTCGTTTGTTCGCGCCGCCGCCGCCTTCTGCTGAGCCGCGTCGTCGTCGCGGGTGCCACCGTCAGCGGCTCCCCATGACGCGCCGCCCCTCCGCCTGCTCCCCAACGTGGTGAAGCTGGTGCGAAGCCTGACGCCGCCTGCTCCCACCTCGGTGAATCTCGTGCGAAGCCCGACGCCATCGCCCGTCACCGTCGTAAGCCGCCCTCCGGACACCCCTGCAGGCGCGACCCCAAGGTGAGCTGTCGCCCATCAGCTTCCTCCATTTATCTCCTCGAAGGGAGTCTCCCTGAGGTAAACTAATCATCTCGGCTACTGTGGCGGGTCTGGCGAGCGGCGGACGTTGTGCTCTGCTGTCCATCCAGATAAGAGAATCGACTGCATGCTGTTGTGAGGTCGAATTTTTGCTGTTCCAGCGACTGCGGACGAAGCAATAGAACAGACGCCGCGCCGCGCTCGAATGGGCGCCGTACCATGCGAAGATGCAAGTGAATGAATGGCAGGCGTCTTCTTGGAAACGAGATCGCCATACACAGGACTACAGCCGCCCTCCGCGGCAACCTGATCACGAACGCGTACGCCAGCAATGGCAGCCAGATCGCGACCGCAACTCGATCACCATCGTGAGTGCCTAGGACGCCGTCAGCAATCATGTACGCGAGATCGCGATCTGCAGGAAAATCCCAAGCCAACGAACAATCCGATAGGGCCCACAAAACGCTGATGTGGCAATGTTTTAAATTATTTGGAAACGAAACATTGGGAACTGTTGGAGGAGGCAGGTTTTTATGCTACCAATAGTGATTTAGAAACTCCCTAAATTGATGTTTAGGGGTCTTTTTTTTTACATAACTATTGGAGATGCTCTAAGTGAGTCAGTGTAGGGATGTAGAGGTTGATGATTCTAAAGGTGATTCCAAACTACAAGATGACTTTAATTCAAAACGGAGAGTCTGAATATCAACAGAAAAGACGAATGGAGAGTCTTGTGAATATGAATTCATACTCAACCCTATGACAATTGCAGGGATAGTTTCATCCCAGTCTGGATACAATACGTTGCAGCAATTGATTTTTTTAAGATCCCAGTTAGCTTTTTTAGGGGGAAAATAGAAAGAAAAACAAATCGTGGTGGAGCCAAACTAAAACTCCTAATCTGCGTCGATGACTAGTCGATCCTCCCCACGTCTCCCTTCGCACGTAGGGCGGTGCTGGAGTTTTACTTACTGCAAGGAAAAGATCCAGCATGGGTGACGCCGCCAGCCGCTCGAACTTTCGTCGGCTTTCTGACGGTTTTTACTAGAGACATTCTATTGTTATCGTGGCACACAGCGACTCGTGCTCATCCATATTGGTATGGAACGAGAAAACAACATCGTCTACAATGCGGACGACCCCGTGGCCAACCCCAGCACGGTCGACGCCGCCAGCCACCCGATCCATGTCTCTGTATGCGTCACGGATTTTACGAGAGACATTCTATTGTCATTGGCGACGACTCGGTGCTCATCCAAATTGGTATGGAACAAGAAAACAATACAAACAAGTAACCACTTCGTTTACATCGCGAGCAACGCCGCGGCCAACCCCAGCACGGTCGACGCCGCCAGCCGCTCAGACTTCCGCCGGCCACCTGATCCGAGAAATTCGACACTGCATTGCAATTACAACAATTTCTCGGCCACAAGGCCAATTAATGACAACTATAAGTAATTTGCTGGACAGAAAATGCGTAGCATATTAACGCAGTAGCAAATCGTGCCGATCAGTGTCATCAAACCATGCACATTATCAAATATGAGACCTCTTTGCCGACTTTACTTTACAACGCGTCGTCAACACTTGTCTAGTTTGACTTTTCACCAAAAAAAAAAAAGAAGAATTAAATTCCCTCGTTAATTCGTTGACTGCTCGTCAACCACATCGATCACTCGTTAATTCGCATGAGGCATGATCATCGAAGAAGAAGCAGAAGAGGAATCCACTTCGCAAGTTGCTCACCGGCAGATTTCACTCAACCCGCCGACGAGGACACCGGAACCAACGGAGGCTCTGGGGACGAGGACTCCGACCCGGAGGCCTCCCGGCGGGCCCACGCCGCGTTGAGTTCCCGCTCCACGGCGTGCAAGGCGGAGAGGAGGGACTCGTAGTAGCCGGCTTCCGCGTCCACGCACTTTCTGATCGCTGCCGTGACGCCGCGGCACAGCTCCGCCACGGAGTCCGCACCCGCCGCCTCCGCCTCGTGCACGCACTTGTCCCACGCCACGAGCTCCTCCTTGCACCGGCCGCGCTTCATGATCGACAGGTTCCGTTCCCAGTCTACCGCCTTGCCCGGCTCCGCGGCGACGGCCACGGAACCTTGTTTGGCCGGCGGATCGGCGCGGAGGATGGGCTCGTAATGGTCGGCGTGCGCGTCCATGCACTTCTTGAGCGCGGCCGTGGCGTCGCGGCACTGCTTCGAGGAGTCTGTACCCGCCGCGTCGGCTTCTTCCACGCACTCCAATGCCTCGAACTCGTCCTTGCACCCGCCGCGCTTCATGAACCGGTGGAAACAATGCTTCCCTTCCCCATCTGCACCGGCATCTTCTTTGGCCTCCGTTGTGGGAAGAGAGAGAGGAGCTGAGGCGGCAGTTCCCATGGCGCCGCTAAGGTGTTTTGGGCTCGAGATTGATCGCGGCGGCGACGTGAGGAGCAAAAGGGGAGGAACGACAAGCCAAAGGCGGTAGGGGTAGAGATTTTATGTAGTACGGAAACAAATCGCTGGGTGGAGCCCATAACCAACACAGGACAACTCCGAATTGTTCACGCTCGTTGTTTCTGAAACCGAGCTGACAACTGAACCTCGAATCATACTCCTCGGTAATTACTACTTTGCTTTTTTTTTTTGCGAACACGCAAAAGCTTTGCGTGTCAGGAATTTATAGAAGAAGGAAAGGTGCGAAGAGGCACCTTTCCTAATTGTAGCAAACATTACGTACGGACTTACAAGTGCCAAGGACAACTTTGGTTCCTCTTGCTCCCCAGAGACCCCTACAGGTGCTTGTGGAAATGCCGCGTCTGCCCAGCCAGCCTCCGGCGGAGACGGTTCTCGCGCCACCGCCAGGCAGAGAGCAGGTAGAGTAATTCCGGCGGCTTCACCTCCTCGATACGCACGCACGCGGATCACGACGAGCTCGCCGGTCCAGGTTTTCCTCAGTTGCTCGGTTGTCTTGTCGGGTCCACGAACTCTCCGAGACATGAACCGCTTGCGGTTCGCTGCCTGTTCAATCTGGTGCGTGTCCTACCCGATTGACATGACGACGCACACCAGCGTTCGTCGGAACGCGCGGCACGTCCGCGTCTCACCGGGTCGTGTTCACGGATCCGTCGTCGGCGCGCTGTTATCGTTCCGTCTGGCAGCAGGACGCTAGCCTCTGTCACGCCGAGACGCGTGACCGGCCAAGTGATCATCGACGGACGTGACGCGCGACAAGATCGCGCGCTCCCCTGAGCACGTACCGTCGCCGGTCACGGCGACGCGAGCGCGCACCGTAGCTTGTGAGTCCGCCCGCCCGTCGTCGTCACGCCGGTCGCCCAAAAGGTGGTCCGTACGTGGGCCGAGATCGTCCGGACCATCCACCTAGGTCCGCCGCCATCTCGCGCGCTCGGCTAGCTAGCTCGCACCTCGACGGCCAAGGCGCACGCGAGAGCGAGACCAGATTCTGACTGACGGGATCGTTGGACACAACGTGGTCTGATGAACGGAATCGAGGATACAATGTCATGGCAGCTGCCACGGGAAATGTGCAGGCACGATGTGCTCTCCTCAAAACCAACGACTCTTCACTCTTGAGCCAAGTAGCGCAAGCACGAAGCCCACCGGAGCCAAGGGCTACAGGGGGTGTTCCAAACCTGTAAAGCTAAAAGTAAATGAAAATATTAGACACCTATTAACTGAGGCGTTCCAAACCTCCAGCTAATTATTAGTTTCAATTAGCTGAGGTTATCTAATTATTAGCTAGACTATTATTTAGTTTGAATTAGCTGACGTCATCTAATTATTAGCTGAGGTGTTCCAAATCTGTTTCAAACCTCTAGAGCTAATTCTAGCAGCTAATTTTTGTCTCTAGAGGTTTAGAACATGGTCCTACTTAGGCCTTCACTGCTCTCTCTTAACCAACGCAACGCATAGTTCTATCCGCCTATGTACTCGTCAAGCTGGCTCTGACATAGCCATGCTTTCGTTGCTCAAGTCTATTGCTCTGCTCACACAAGCTCTTCCAATCTGATGGAGGGTTCTTGTGGTCACGAAAATGTTTATTTTGGAGTGCTTTTAGAATAGGGCACGTGCCCCCACACCCACGTGAGTTTGACTTTTAATCAAAAAAATGCACACGATAAATTAATGTTTTGATGGTTAAGCATGTCAACTTAGTTGACCACGTGCATAATATAGCATAGTAAGTTGGTACTATCAGATGTGTCTGAAAAAAAAAAGTGAAACAATAACTACTGATTCGGTGTACGATTATTCTCAACCGGACGCACAACTACTGTCAATCTATATATTTGCAGTGACAACTCTTGTCAGCTTTGTTTCGGTACTCCTATGCTTCCTTCCCATGGAGCACCGCCGGCGATTACAGTATAAAAGTAGCAGCTGGTCCCTGGCACTGCTGCACAGCTGTGAACTTCTGAACCTAAACATCAGTTGAGTTCTTAAGTTCTGGACAGGACAGCACAGACGCGTGTCTGAACATCAGTTCCGGACTTGTGAACCCGAACCGAAGCTGGATCTCTTCCTCTCTTCTCTCGTTTGCATGTGCTCATTACACTAGCTCTGAATTGTTCGTGCTCGTTATTTCTGAACATACATTCAGGAGGCATATATAGATTTTGACAAGGTTCAATTTTCCCGACGCCTTGACCGAGCCATGCAGGCCCATCGAGTTCAGGCCGAGCCCTCGCGCCGCCGCGCGAGAGGGCAGCGACGGGACGTGACCTCTGGTAGCAAGAGCAGGGACTCGTTGACGAGACTTGGGCGTGCACCATGCGCCGCAGCCTTTGCGCTGGATCTTTCGCCGCTAGCTGTGCACGATGGACTCCAGTAGGACACAGGAAGGTGAGGAACGCAGGGGACGGGCGGCAGAAGGCGGTGGCTTTCCGGCGAGAAGCAGAGGCGGCGTTTCTCGGCACCCCGTGGTGCCGTTGTTTGAAACCCAAGATGGAGCGGCTGTGAGGCTGCTCGGAGTTGGGGAAGGGACACGCGGGATGGCCTGAGTAGTTAGTACCGCCGGCGCTCAGCCGAGCCGCGGCGCAAAGTGTAGCCGGCGTGGCTCGTGACCCCAGGGGTGGTCGCTATTTCGAATAGCGACCACCCTGGGTACCCGAACAACGTCTTGGATTTGTGCGGCCTGGATTAGGCACCTCGCGATGAGCCGTGTGTGGATCCGCCCGAAGGCAGTCGATTGGTCGTCTCGCTCCCAGAGACCCCCAGAGTGCTTGTGGAAATGCCGCGGCAGCCCAGCCAGCCTCCGTCGGAGACGGTTCTCGCGCAGCCGCGTGCGACCGCTCCGCTGCCCGTCGTCCTGGGGCGCGTCTCGCCCTCCGTTGCACAGAAACGTCGGCGGCAACGCACGCGACGACCCCCTCGCCCGTGTCGCGTCGCGGTGGACATGCCGGCGTCATCACTCACTCTTGGTGACTCCTGCGCCGGGGGAGGAGGCAGGAACGCACGCCACAGCCAGGCCAACAGCTCAGGATCCTCGATGCGGGAGAAAGTATGCATTCACGGCGATCAGGCCGGCGATGGATGACGTGGGAGCCCGCGACGAAGATGGCCAAGTGGGTCGACGTTGAACCGCTGCCCTCTGCGCATGTGCTGATTGCTGAAAGAACCGAACCTGACCAAGCGAAGCTACGTCGCTGAGGCGGCCTGCCTCCGGGATCCAGTGTCCGAGAGACAGGGGAACAACAGGGCTTCCTCCTCTGCTTCTCGCCGCAACATCGCAGTAGTGCGCCTGGAAGCGAGAGGAGCTGGACGGGGATTCAGCCTGACGCACGACGCTGTTGCGCTCCCTGATTCTTGAAGGCTGCACAGCACTGTCAGCACGGAGAATGGAGCGCGCCGCGCGAGTACTTGTTCACTGCCTCGTTCACCGGACGTGCATGCTTCTTTCTCCGACCTCGAGCGCGGGAGTATCTGTGCCCGTCGCGGCGAGACGCGCGCGAATTTGCCGAGCCAAATGGGGGACGACGGAGACCCTTAGCACCCAACTTACGTTCAGTGACTGTCCACCACGCGCACAATGCTGATCGGTGTTCCAAACATGTTGCAAACTTCTATAGCTAATTCTAGGAGTCAGTTACTATGTCTAGAGGTTTGCAACATGGCCATACTTCGGCCTTCCCTTCTTGCTCTTAACCAGCACGTACAATGCACAATGTCCGGTCGTGACAGCCTCTTCACTCATTAAGTTGGCACCGATACAGAGCAGCACTGGTAACACAAGAAGTGCAGAGAGGCTATCGGAGTTCAGGGATGTCACGGCTTCTAGCCCTCAAGTCTATCTGCTACCGCTCTTCCAATCCAATGGAGGGTTCATGTACTCACAAAAAAATGTTTAACTTACAAAAGGGGGTGTCTTTCTTATGAGTATAGGGACACTTGCCCCCTCCCTTCTAGTTTGACTTGTAGTCACGATCAAATCAATAAGTTACATCTAATCTAAACCAATAAAGAACCAGTTGGGAGGAAAATGATTTTGACCTGCCAGATCCTACCCAACCTATGTATCTACCATTGATTCAAATCCCACCTCATCTTAAAACCGTCGGATCCTGCCATAGACTTCCCACCTGCCACGTGGGCGTTACAATGTGTGACTCTGAGGTAATTTTACATTGAGAAAACGGGACATTGAAATGTTTTTTTCTACCTAACGAATTCCCTACCCTCCCGCAATACTCAGCGTTGCAGCCAATATTCTCAGTTTTCCTATTCTCAGCTTTCCTTTGTTACGTAGCACTTTGAATTTTGTTTCCAAACCGGCTTCGCTGCACAGCCAATATTCTGAGCTTTCCTATTCTCAGCTTTCCTGTTACGTAGCACTTTGAATTTTATTTCCAAACCGGCTTCGTTGCACAGCTAATATTCTGAGCTTTCCTATCCTTAGCTTTCCTTTATTACGTATCACTTTGAATTTTGTTTAGAAACCGGCTGCTCATTACGTAGCACTTAGAGCAGATTGATCATCGGCGTCTTGCCGCACTCCAATTTCATCCTCATCTTGGCGGCGTCCAGATTGATCATCGGCAAGGCGGCGTCTAGGGCGATAGAGGATTTTGGAGGCGCTGCGATCGTCGGCTTATCGCTTGTTTGTCATGGCGGATCGGCTTGGCTTCGCTAATTCCAACTTGACTCACGTGAAGATATGATTTATTTCTAAAAGCCTGTCCCCATCTCCTTTCCTAAGCTCACGCTGGTCCTGATCTCCTTCCAAATCAACTCAGGATCCACCGGTGTTTTCGATTACTTACCATTTTTACGCAATGAGGTTTCCAAATCAACTCAGGATCCACCGGCAAGCGTCATTTGTGCTGCAGACCATGATCTCGGTCTGGCATTGGGCTGGCCACGGCGCCCGCCGCTGTGGAGACCGTGATATCCATCTGGCTGAGGCGAGCTGCACGGCGCTCTGATCATCTTTATCGAGCAAACTGAGACTCCAGGCCAGCTCCTCGTCGCAGAGGCCGACCAAACTGATCTCCGCTATCGACCTCCTGGCTGCCATGCCATCGCATTCCTTTACTACTGTGGATTCCTTTCCATTCCTCTTCCGCCTCTTCTCCAATTCTTTGATCTGGGACGGTACAACGACAGCGGCGGCTATGGCGATGTACTCAGAATCCCCTCTCCCTCTTCCTTCGCCTCATCAAACCGACCAGCAGAACCGAATCGAGTCAAATCCTCCGCACTTCGCCGCCGCCGCTGACGCTTGTTCCACCGGAAGATCGCCGGCGAGGACGTCGTCCGCCTACCTCTTCAAGTACATCATCATCGGCGACACAGGTGAGCGATTAATTTGTGCTGGTATTTTTCCGTTTTGTTTTGTTTTGTTTTGGTGATTCGTGGATTGGTAGTTGCTGTTGATTACTGCTTTGACGGCCTCCTTCTGTTGATTTTCAAAGGCATCTGGCGGCAGTGGAGTCTACCGATTTCCCTTCCCCGACCACCCTTAGACTGACCGCAACAGTCTCCCTTATTTTCCACCCTCTAAAAGAATATTCTCTACCTCCTCTAAAAAATTTCATCCTCCAAATTCTATTTCGCTGCAACAGTACCCTCTATCTTCTCCTCCATCCGTTGCCCTCCGCCGCCTCCCGCGCTCTCCACGCACGTCGCCGTCGCCGGCGGCGCCAGCCCAAGCGCCTCCCGCTGCTGCGCGTCCGGCGCGCTCCCCTGCAAGCACACAGGCAGCAGCGTGGTCTCGGCTCGGCGTCGGCGTCGTCTCGGCTCGGGGCAAGCGGCGGCGGCGTAGCGGGAGAGGTGCGCGTGGAGAGCGCTCGGGCTGGCGCGCGGCGGAGGCGCTCGTGGCGGAGGCGCTCGGGTTGGCGGCACGCCGAGTTCCAAGGTGACGAATCTTGCAGCGGGAGAGGCGCTGTGATTCCGGTGAATCTTGCCCCAATCCTTCGGCGTCGAGGAGCTTGTGCTTAGCAGCACATGTTCAGTTCTCCAGACATTCTTTGACATGTATGTATTCAGTTCAACCGAGAGTTCGAAATTCAGTATCACGTGAATTGATATGAAACAGTACTAGAATGGTAGTCTTTCGGCTGGTGTTCGAGCTTGGAAATGTGCTAAATTTGACACTGAATCTTGCATTGCTAGTAAGGAAGATTTGAAAATTGTTTGATGTCTGACTCTGCTTGGTACTCTGGCCTTGTTACAGGGTCGACAAGAATGCAGATGGTCAAATCACTGAAGAGGAGCTCAAAGAGGTAATGAATTAATGAATGAAAAATGGATCAATATAAGCAAACATTTCTCTTCATTACTTGATGATTAGCTCAATTTACTTAATGTTCCTGAACTTGTTGCACTTCCAGGTCCTGACTCTGACCGCCTTTACGAACAAGCTGTCCAAGATCCTGGAACGCGTGGACGAGTACACCGTGCTGATCATAGAGGAGCTCGACCCCGACAACCTCAGCTACATCCTGTGTCTCGGTATTGTTGGCCTAAGGCATCAATTTTTCGATGACAACTGATGCTAGTATACGTATGTGTCACCAATCACGCAGGCAGCAAAAGCTACATCTTTGTTTGTCTGGAAGGAGAAAAGATGGTACCTTTGCTTTTTGTTGGTAGTGTTAGTTTGCCAGTTGAAGAAATGAACAAGAACCATCAACTTATCTGAACAAGCATAAACCAGCTATGATTTTGAACTTGTAATTACACACGGAATGCCACTTGTAAAATTCTAGAGGAAACCTTTTCAAGATCTTTCTTGAACAAGTGTTTGCACTACGTAACTTTTTGATCTGATTCTTTTTCTTGCAGGGCACCAATCTTGCATGTGGTGGTAGTGGAGGACGATCTTGTGAATCTTGTGCACAATGGATATTCCACATCCATCGGTACGGCTGCACCAAACATTGGAAGAAGAAGATGATGATTGTACCTTGCTTCGGTACTGGATGCGATATGGTCCAATCTAGATGTTCTTCTTTCTTATTGTCAATGTAACTTTGTAATTGTCAATGTAATTGTCTCTGGAGAGCATGTACCACTGATTGCCTTTATCTAGATTATAAAGGTACCTCTGTCAGTATTAGTAGCACGGCTGAATTATTTATAAGAAGAATACTTATGAATGAACTATTTTCAGTGTGGCTTGCTGCATAGAACTGCATGTGGTTTGCTGGTGAATAGCTCTCTTATCTGACATCAGTTTTTAATGTTTCATTTTTGTTTCACACTTAATCTTGCACTGTCCAGTTAATGATGGTTCGGAGCAGGCACTGGTTGTGCTTCATGTTGACACTGGACGTCAACTAAAAATAGTGTGAATGAGTCATGCTGCATTTGTAAGCTGACTGGTTAGCAATTTGACTTACAAGCAATGACCTGAATGGTTAGCAAATTATCACAGATAATTAGAAAAATGAGGCAGCAGGCAGCAGTCACAGAAGAAAATGTACATGAAAACGAGGCAGCATTTTGTTGCCTTCGAGAACCAGCAATACATCCAACAGAGAAGCCACATTGCTGTCAAGCATCATGGGCAAAGCATTGAATAAATAAGCTAGTGACTTGGACCACATATATTCAGGCATATTCATATAAATAAGCATTGAACACATTTGTATCAGATCTGATACAAGGCTAAGAGTTACAGAATGCAGATGCACTTTGTTACAGAATCCAGGCAGCAGATTTGCTAATACAGGGATTTCACTGTCTTTTACCACAGGATCCTAACCGAAACTACATGTATGGTTTATATTACACAGCAGGTCACATTGGTTGGTCATATATCCCTAGCAGAACAGTCAGTCATATGTCCATCTCAATTAAGGCATCTTCCTCTTCGCCATCAGATGGAGCGCCAATTAGGAAGTCATCTCCTGACAATTTGCTGTTGGAAAAATAGAAAAGCATCAGTAATTTTCAGTTGTAGACCTGCAAACAGAACTAATCATATCTATGAACATCTGATATGCTGCTGACTATGACATTAAAAAATACAGTTGACAAATGAAACCGGTACGTGAGAACTGTACCGGTACGTTAGGAATATCTCCGTTCTCCAACGGTAGGAGGGAATAGTCTAGGGAAATCAGTACTTTCTGTTCATCAAATTGGCATCAGTTATTTCTAGCTGGCCATCTAAATCAAACATAAAGTTAAGGTAATTCAAGCATTGGATGGTAGTGATGCCCTATCGAATGTGTGGACATCTTGTAAGGTTTAGTCATGTAACAAATGCAATATCTAAAATGGTAGCATCAGAAACAAACAGGTAAAAAATCTATCTGATTATACAAGGAGCCATTAGCTAATCAGAAAGGCAACGATAACTTTCATTGAATTTCGAGCATTCCTCAACGTTCATAAGATATTAAGAATTGATAATTTGATATACATCTTTCCTAGTGTGGACTGTGGACTTGTGAATAACTGTCATGCTATAAACAGATCTGTAAGCATATTCTTTACCTACCCAACTAACAATCGACAAGAGATTCTAATAGTCTGCAATAGCATGAAAATTCTTAAGTAGCGAATATAGCATACACCAATTTTTTTTGCCAGAACATGATACTCACAGCAGTCTACAACAGCTTTGCAGAACTTCTCCTATGTTGTCTCTAACTTAATTGATCCCAGTGAACGGTAGGAGGGAATAGTCTAGGATCAGGACAACAATATTCTAGCATCAGAGATGAAATTGAACACTCAGTTTCAGTTTCACCACGCCAAACAACATCACAGATGAAACAAGCTTCCTATTCATCGACGACCACAGGAATGAGACTTGGCTTGCAGTTTTTTTCTACAAACCTTGCAACTATGAACTCTTTGTGAAGCAATCACTCAACATGGAGATATGGCTCGGCTATGTCTCTTGTCAGATATCTCCACTGTCAGATATCACAATTCTGCACGCGTGCCCACCCCAGAAGCTCCACCGATTCACAATTTCACCAAGAACGTCAAGAAGAGGTCCCAAACGCCTCACCTTCGAGTCAACGTCGGCGACGGCGGCGACTCGGAGCGGCCGCAGCAGGGAGAGCAAGGCGGGAGCCGGCCGGTTGAGCCTCCAGCGAGCAGGAAGCCCTCTCCAGGATCTTGCGCCGGCGAGGCGGAGGCGGAGGCGCGACGGCGTCGAGGGGCAGGAGGAGGCGGCGGACGCGTGGCGACGGAGCCAGCCGGCGGAGGCGCGGCGACGGAGCCCGGCGGGGGAGGCGGGGGAGGCGATTTGGGGGACGGCCGGCCACCCACTACATTTGGCGGCGCCGGACGGGAGCCGGGAAGATGGCGGCTGGTTTACCGTCTCTTGTTGCAGCGAGTTTCGGGTGAGGGATCCGGTAAATTAAGGGAACCGGGTCGTTTACCGGACCCTGTTGCGGTCAGTCTTACACTAGGCCCACCCCCGGCGCAGACACGCCGCTGCAGCTCAAGGTAACCATCGGCCATCGTTGATGCGGCACGCACGTTACCAGGTGCTGCTCATTTTTTTTAATCAAGTGTTTAATCCAAAACAAGAAGAAGAACCTCAGGTTTGATTATGCAGGCACGATATATACACTGCAAAATAGCTTGTGTTTTGTGGAGCATTGAATGCGTAAATTCAATAGTTATTATATGATTTGGCAGGAAAGTCATGAAGAGGCTGCAGGTGAATTACTTCAGTGATTCTGTTGGAACATGGGATGCAGAAAAACAGAGGATAACATAGCTATATCTTGACTTCGGTACTTTGTTTCCCTACTTTATGTGTCCACTGAATTGCTTTAGGCTACGCTACAAGTACTTTACAGACACCAGTGATAGGCTCTTTTAAAAAATATTCTTGCACCTTTTTTTTTTTTTGAAGTGCCATAATAAGCGGTTTGCTGCTAAAAGAAATATGGCAGATGCTCGATGCTGCACTCAATGCTCAATGTTATGCATGTGTTTATTGCTTGTTGCAGGTCATGGCAACCCTAAACATCCCTAGCTATATATGTGCTCAAGGATGCAAACTTGGAGTAGTGTCACGTTTGTTCACCTAACCAACTATGCACTGCATGTATCCAATGGGCGAATTTCCTGCTGTGGAGGGACAGGATGAACTAATCTGTAGCAAGAAACTGGTAAGCATTTATTTTGCCATATATTTCGAAATTCAGAAATTTAGTACCATGATGCTGATCTTTGCATGACTAGAAGAAACAAAGTTCACAAGTTTCTTGATTTACCCTTTCTCTGATAGTATACCTTTAGGAATATCCCACAGGTATTTTTGGTCACACCAAGCTGGTGTGAGTAGCATTTGGTGCATTAATACGGTCTCCTATTGCAAGATTCGTTGAGAAGCCAAAGAATTTCTTCTAGGGTGGCATCATCATCAATACCATCAAGGAGTTAAGGTTTGAAAAATTCTTTGATTGGTCATTGTTCTACTGCGTTGCACCTGTCATAACTCTTTGCTTCCTATTCGTTCAGTGGCCACATCACACATTTGACTTCAGAATATGAAAAGAGAGGAAGCGCCCACTTAAGGTATGTAGACTCCAAACGACTGTTTCAGCCATTGAAATGGCTCTATTGTCTATGGTGGTCTGATGCAGTTTACATGCATACATATGATATACCAAGATCATTAAAATCAGAAATATGTACAGTGACCTCCGGCAAAAGTTGGCAGAGTGATAGCTGGGTTTTTCACGGAGTTTCTCATTTCACCAATTTCACAAGCTTTTAATCGGAAATACTGTTTTGATTTATCTGATGAAACATGAAGATACAGCAAGCATTTGTTAGACTCTTGCATGCCCTTATTATCACTGTATTGCTCTTGGCATTTTTACTTTCAACATCTTTTCAAGTACATGTTGAGGAAGCTGAGCTTGGGGTTGTGCAGCAGAAGCTCACCACTGGAACCACTCAATTGCAGAACCCCATGGCAGGGCCGGGATAACCTTTGTGAGGTATCTCATCTTGCTAATGCTGGAAATTTTTATTGTCAATTTTTTTTGGATAAGTTGATTGTTGTTTTTTCTTGCCAACTAACATTTGTGCAGAGGCTAGAGGTGCTTCCTGTGAGTTAAATATCGTATTTCTAAACTTGGCAAATTATTTTCTTCATTTTTCTGCTGAACTACTTATTTTGTCATAGCGATAGAGCTGCTGAAACTTTTCTAATTTATCTGATGTTCTACCTTGCAACTTCTACGCGGTGATTATCTTTGTGACTATTGAGAAATGGAAAGGAGGGTAACTTCGATTTCCAGTAGTATCGTCATGTAGCACGAGCTGAAAATGTTTGTCAATACTCATAGGCCCTGATTAGTCTGTTATTCATGGCATGCATCTGTTGAGCAATGGGACGGAGAGAAACTTCGATTTCCAGTAGTATCGCCGTCTAACACAAGCTTCAGCTGTTCTCTAACACAAGCTTCAGCTGTTCTCTAGCTTCACTGTGCTTCTATTCACAGTGGTTTGCCTGAAGTTTTTCAATGAGCACTGCTAAAGAAATACAACCAGCTGCGACCATGTCCAGCATGTGTTACAACGCTTTTTTGGATATTTTGATGCTGGCACCAAAAGAAACAAAAACTGAAATTTGGGGGATTAAGTAAAAATCTTATTTGTTATTCCATACTTTTTTAAAAAACTTGGGTATGCTTTGTTAAAAAAAATCCGTTGTATTTCTTTCAGTATTATTTTGTTATTGTTTTTCCATTTTTAAACACAAATCTGTTTTCCTTCTGTGTTTGCGTTTATTTCAGAAACCCATACTGCAATCAACAATTCACATGTATATCGCCTTCCTGTGCAGTTCTTTGGTACAATATTTTTTAAGGTGCTTACCTTCTCTTTTTATTATGCTGAGGTTAAAACACTAAATTGAATCATTTATTCATGGGCTCTGAGTAGGTTTTATTTGTTTTGTAGAATTTTATGTCAGCAAATCTCCCATCAGCTCCTAGGAAGTTGCTTACTTTGTCAGACTGACGAACTGTCTAACAACATCTTCCCTAGATATTTTTCCTTTTGTTTCAATTACAGATACCTATTTGACCCTGGTATTCTGTTTGCTTACTGTGAATACTGTGGATGCCTCATGTTGAGTGAAACATGTAAGAGAAGTAACAACCTCACAATATTCAGTAACTTAGTGTCCTATAAAAATACCAGCCACTTTGACTTTGTAGTACACATGGAATCTTAGCTACATTTCATTTTCATTTAAAACCAGTTATTACTATGAGACTATTAAACATGATGTCAGTATCATGAAATCAAGTTTTTTTTTTGTGAAGAAAATAACACAAAAACTTAATTGTGCCTGATAGTTGTGCGCCTGTTAAATCTATTTTAATAATTATTGTGATTGGATTTCATGAGGTGGCTGTTTATTTTCTTCAGATGCAACACTTTTGGATCTGGAGATGGTTGGAGTTTACTAGCTATATGACAGTACACATAAGAAGCTTGCGCCCGCTCCAAGACTCTAACAGCAGTGTTGACGGTTGCATTGGAGGCGTTGAAGACAACAACCAAGGCGGTGACAATTGCTCAGGCATCGATTGCTAGGTAGTTGGCCCATCGGAGTTGAGTAGCAACGTGAGCAAATGTAATAAATTATGTGTTTTCTCTTTGTTTAGGAGATATTCTTGTATGCTATAATTAAGAACCAGGCACGCACAATTCTTGTGGCAATGACTGTTTTAGTGGCACATCCGTTTGTGGGAACGTTGTCTAGCTAATATTAGAACAATATGCAGGTTAAGGCAATACCTACAACTGGCACGCGATATGCTGGTATGGCGCTTCATATTATAGGTGCAAGGACTGAGGTTTGAATATTTGTAAAAGTTACCATATGATTTAAAGAAAGGGAGGTGATAACCTCAAATAAATTTGTAAATGGCAACAAAGTATTTTGCAATTTTGCACAAACACTATGAGATCAATACTCTTGATATGTTGCAATTGGGGTCAGCTCTGGTAGCTCCATAAATATTAATAAACTATAATGTCAACACCTAAATGGCACTAGCAACTCTAGAATAATTTTCTTCTGAACTAATAACGTAATGTCAAGTTGCGCTTAAGTCTTGTGATCCTGCCAAGTGATGCAACTTTTGAACACGTGTGTGGCGCACGTGCATTGGTACTAGTTAATAATTTAATTGTTGAACATGCCAACATTAATTGGCCACGTGCATAACAAATATGTTAAATCATGGTTTGATGTCAAGAAATCTCATAACAACTCTGTTCTCGCTGCAGGTATCAAAGCGGATATATCAGCCCTAACCTTAGAAAAAATTGAAACAACAAATATATCTTAACATATTACTGATTTTTTTTCTCTGTTTCTCTGATTGATGTGATAATGTGCCGCCCTTAAGAGCGAACCTGGTGCTTCCTTTCATGGCTAAATATACAGTTAATAGACAATACCAAGTATGATAACCTCAAAAATGTAGGTTGTGTTTAGTAATTGTTTTGGCAGGTTTTTAGCTGGATTGGTGGAAGTGATACTAACACAGAGAAGATCTCGAACAGGAGAAATCACGCGGAACATGTACAAAGAGGAGGAGAAGATCTAGCAAGTGTCAGCATTGGAAGGATGTGCATACGAGGATGTCGATTTGGGAGCCTAGTTATAGAAGTGAGATGGCCACTGTTGTGATAGATTGCTTGGAATTTTTTTGGTACAAATTAAGAGTCTTGACTAGGCAGGAACCCAAGGCCTAATAAATTCAAATTTTCAAAAAAAAAAGAATGGGTTAATGGAGTTTAATTTGGAGGTGGAAGACGGCGGCGGCGACGGTCTTAGCTGTTGTGCAAGGCTAATACAGAGACAAAAAAAAGCCTTTGCTACGGGTTAAAGCAAGGGATGCAGCGGGAAGTACTCGTGATGGTAATAAGCGGATTAATATTATTGGTTCTGAAAGGAAAATTTGCTCTTTATATGTTGGTCAGTTATAACATAATGCATTATATAAGTTGTCATGTGCCACGTAAAAAGAAAAACTCTATAAATATGTTACATAATTTTTAGTGATTTTCAACATAAATTCAATTACTATGATGAAGATCACAACAGATTCATGTATTACATAGCTCATGCTTTTCTAAATTTTTTTTTGTCTAACTTATTAAACTTTTTGTTGACAGAATATTGTATCTAAGCGGCAACCATGAAACAAGGAAACAATAAGGAAACAATGAGTCTCTCATAATTAATATTATATCTTTGAAATGTGGCCTCAAAATAAGGAAACAATAAGCATGACACATATGTCACAACTACCCAAATGGAAAAGAATGACTTTAGTGAGGTCAAATTGGTGAAGAACTAGAGGTGGATGTAACATTATAAGAATGGGTGTACAAAACATTCTAAATTTTAAATCTACCATACAATAATAGTTTCATTTTAGCTCAAAACGTTAGTTTTTACACAAAATTTACCATGGTATAGAAACTCTAAGGCTCTCATAATGCCACATCCAAAAATATAACTAGATCAATCAATACATCGTCGCAATATATAAATGGTTTGATTTGTGGTAGACGCCTTTTATCTAGAAAGATCATAATGAAAATCAAGTTTTAGATAGCTATGGTCACTCCACAAGCGAAATATTCTGTTTTGGGGAGGCTAAACAAATGGAACAACATATGCAGAATTGTTTGGATGCAATCAGGGAATTACCCTTTCAGGTACCTTGGCATTCCAATGCATTTTAGAAATTAAGTAATGCAGACTGGCGGATTATTGAAGAGAAATTTGAGAAAAGTTGAGTAGTTGGAAAGGGAAACATATGTCTGTGGGGGACGTTTGGTTCTAATTAATTCGGTTCTCACAAGTTTGGCAATGTTTATGTTATCTTTTTTCGAAGTCCCAAAAGGGTACTAGAAAAATTAGATTACTACAGGTCTCGTTTCTTTTGGCAATCCGATGAACACAAAAAGAAATATCGTTTAGCCAAATGGAATATTCTTTGCCAACCAAAGGAGATTGGAGGTTTAGGGATTAAAAACCTTGATGTACAGAACCAATGTTTGCTTAGCAAATGGTTGTTTAAGCTAATAAACGAAGATGGTATATGGCAGACTATTCTTAGGAATAAGTATTTGAAGAACCAAACAATTTCCCAAGTTGAAAAAAAGGCTGGTGATTCGCATTTTTGGGCCGGTCTTATGAAGGTTAAATCAAAATTTTTAAACTTGGGATCCTTTCAGTTGAATGACGGGAACCAAATAAGGTTCTGGCAGGACAAGTGTTTAGGAAATTTCACACTTAGTGAACAATACCCGGCCCTGTTTAATATTGTACGTAAGAAACATGCAACGGTAGCTTCAGTTTTTGATAGAGTTCCTCTTAATGTGTCTTTTAGAAGAACGTTGACAGGAAACACACTTGCGCTTTGGCATAACCTTGTTGCTAGGATAAGTAGTGTACGATTGAACAACAGTAGTGATTCTTTTAGATGGAGTCTTAACCATTCTGGAATCTTTACTGTTGCCTCAATGTACCATGTTCTTATAAGCAATGGTAATGTTCAGTTTGACAAAAACCTATGGAAGCTCAGGATGCCGTTAAAATTAAGATTTTCATGTGGTATTTAAAAAAGGGGGTCGTGCTCACTAAGGACAATTTAGCCCGCAGGAATTGGAATGGGAGTAGGCGATGCTGTTTTTGTTCTTGTGATGAAACGATTCAACATCTCTTTTTGATTGTCATTTCGCAAAATTCCTATGGAGAGCCGTACAGTTTGCTTTCAATTTACAACCACCTAGAAGTATTACTCATTTATTTGGTAACTGGCTACAGGGATTGGTATAAAATTGAAAGGCAACTGTTAGTTGGAGCTTCTGCTTTATTTGGGCTATATGGCTTAGTAGGAATGATGTGGTTTTGACAAATCTCCATAAAACTTATATGCAGGTACTGTACCGGGCACTCATTGGCTCAGGTTTTGGGCGCAGCTGCAACGGCGTAATGAAGACAAGGAGACGATGAAGAATGCATGCCTAGCTCTGGAGGTGTTGGTTATGCAGATCTTCGCCAATCATGGATGAGGTTTACCAATAGAATTGGTCATTAATAAATTTCTTCATCAAACTGTTTTGGTATTATCGTCTAGTTTGCTTTCCTTGATTCGTGTAAGTGCAGACGGAAGTGCTGCCATTTGTGTAATGAACGGCTGTAACCTCTTTTGAGGCCAAAGTCGGGTACTTTCCCATTATCTAAAAAAATATGCTGATGTGTGGTTGGTCTGACCTTAAACACAAGCCTGCTACCCACGTGATCGCACCTTTTTCTCTATTAATGGTTTGTCTCGCGATGATCAATTGATACGGTTGTTGATGCAGATTCAGGCTCGTGAAGCTTGATCAGCTTTCTCTTCGTGTGCATGCAATATGCTCCAAATATTTATTATAATTAGTTTTGGGCGTGGAACCTATTGCTTTCTATGTTAATCTTCTGTTGTCTTTCCACTAAAAAAAAAAATCTTCTGTTGTCTTCAGTTGGAAGGAATGTCTCGTTTCACTTTGGGTTCAATAACCACGTGCAGCAACTGTCGCCTATGTCTTCATCACTCTTGTATCCTAAACTGGAATGAGAATTCCCTTCAGAAACAGAGCTGACAACTAAACGAACCTCGAAGGGTAGCAGGCAGCTGAATGCTGTTCTCAGAAACAGAGCTTAAGTCGACGACTCCTTGAAGATCTCAATAAATCCGATCACTGACGCCCCTGTAGTGTTCTACTACTGCTTTACTATTACTATTACTAGTAACTTGCTAAGTGCAGTAAACATATTACAGACTTAACTGCCTGGCTCGGTGTGTGTTGCTGCATGATCAACAACGAGCCGTCAGCCCTTCGCGCCCATGAACGCCAAGGGCAACTTGACACAACTCTGAACCTGTACGAGACACGATAATCGCTGCGACGGCACTCCAGGATCCATCTTACACTTCAGGTCTCCATTGCCAACATCCTTGTCTCAAGGTCAGAAAATGAACTAGCAGCTCTGAACTTCTGAACCTGCACATCAGTTATGAGTTTCTGAACCTGCAGGGACATGAGCATGAACCTCTGTTCTGAACTTGTGAACCGAACCTGAAGCCCTTCCTGTCAGTTGCCATGTGCCAATTACACTGTTCATGCTCGTTGGTAGTATTTCTGAACATTCAGAAGGCATAACTGTTGACCGAGCAGGCTTAGCCTAACAGAGTTCAGGCCGTGCGCACGGGCGAGAGGGCAGCGACGTGGCCTCCACGAGGAAGAGCGCGCGTTGGAGAGACGGACGTGCTACGACGGCGCGGGCGCTCGATTGAGTTTTAAGCGCGCCATGGATGTCCGCCCAGCACACAGCCCCTTCGCCCAGGAGGCAGGGTCGCTTCCAACCGCGTCCGACGGCAAGAATCGACAAGGTACGGACTCCAGGAGGCGGCGGCGTGTTCCGACGAACCATGGCGAAAAGCAGAGGAACCTCTTCTCGGCACCCCAGGGTGGCCACCGCTCGAAACTCCGACCACTCGGCAAGTTGGGACGGATGTGTGGCTGCTCGGAGTTGGGAAACGGACACGTGGGATGGCCTGAGTACCGGCGGCGCTCAGGCGAGCCGGCGTTGTTCGCGAGTCGGCGAGCCAGGGGTGGTCGCTAGTTCGAATAACGACCGGGCGGTCGCTATTCGAAAAAGCGACAACCCTGGGTACCTGAAAAACGTCCGATCGGATTGTGCGGCCCGGATTAATCAATTCGCTGGAGCCGTCTTGCTCCCCAGTGACCCCCTCTCGTGTTTGTGGAAATGCCGCAGCCGGCCCGCCTCCGACGGAGACGATTCTCGCGCCACCGCCAGGTAGGTAGAGAGCAGGAAGAGCAAGTCCGGCGGCTTCACCTCCTCGATACTCATGCACGAAGATCACGAGCTCGCTTGCTCGCAGGTTCAGGTTTCCCGAGTTGCTCTGGTGTGTTGTCCCTCCCACCCGACGACGCAAGCCAGCGTCGGCGGGAACGCGCAGCACGGCGTCGCGCGCACCCATGTCGTCGGCGTCTTGCCGGATCGTGTTCACGGATCGATGGCCGTCGTCGGCGCGCGGTAATGGACCGTTCCGTCTGGCCGCAGAACGCTAGCCTCTGGCACGCCGTGACCGCGTGACCGGCGAAATGATTGACGGGCGCGACGCGCGACAAGAGCGCTCCTCCCCTGAACACGTCCGTACCGTGGTCCATCACGGCGACGCGAGCGCGCACCATGCTAGCTTAGCTTGTGAGCACGCCCGTCGTTTCGTCCTCACACCGCCGGCCGCCGGCCGCGCGTGCCCGAGGTTGGCCCGTGGACCTAGATCGTACCAGCGGACCGTCGTCACACCGTCGTCATCCCAGATCGCACCTCGACGGCCAGTGCCACTCGGCAATCGTAAAAAAAGATTGACCTCCACCCGCGGTATTGTGTTAAAAAGAAGAAAGCCTTCTCACACCGCCGAGAAAATCTCCGAACCCCTCTCCCACTCTTACACAGGACCCGTTCCCCAGGTGAGACTGGGCCGAGGCAAAGCACCGTAGCCCAGCTGGGTCGGGTTTCTAACCATGCTTTGGGAATTGAGAGTGCCGAGGGAATGTTTTTAACCTCAGTCCGAAATTCGCTCCCACCGGGAATCGAACTCGAGAACTGAGGAGGTGCCGCTGAAGCTCCTAGCCACCGGCCACAAGTCCTTTGACGCCAGTCGGCAATCGTCAGACCAGATTCTGACGGGATCGTTAGACACAACGTAGGTTGTACCTCAACGGGATCGTTAGTCTACTCGCTGGAGTCGTCTTGCTCCCCAGAGACTCCAGACGTGCTTGTGGAAATGCCGCGGCCGCCCCACCAGCCTCCGGCACACCAATGTCGGCGGCAACGGTAACGCGCGCCACGACCCCGCGGCGGACACGTTGGCTGCCTGGTGGTACGTGGTCCGGCGTCGCGTTGGGGGAGGATACGGGAACGCGCTCCACAGCCAGACCTGCAGCTCGGGCTGAAGTACAGCTGCACCGCGACAAGGCCGCCGGCGATCAATGGGCGACGTTGCGGCCCGCGGGCAATCGACGCTGAGCTGTTACCCTCTGCACATTTTCTGATCAACCTGACCAATTAATCAAAGTCGATTTCAGATATAGGAGGACAGGCGAATGGAGAGGCCGCGCCAGGAGGTATATATGCCGCGCCTGCCAGCGACGACGGCGAAGAGCTGACGGTGCCGCGAATTTATCGCCGATCAGTCAGAGCTTTCCGGGCGGGCACCTCTCCCTGCATCCAACCATTCAACTCGTGGCCCGGAGCAGTAGCGATCCTATCATGGACGAATCGGCGACGAGAGACAGAGCTGGATGCTCCTCATGTTCACGGCTAGCCGTCGGGTGGGAAGCGTATATATTACATCTGGCCCCAGATACTCACGCCGTGCATGCCGCGTGGCCACCTGACCGGTGAAGTGATCAACGGACGCGACAAGATCGAGCGCCCGGCGTTCCGCTGACCATGCACCGTCGGCCGTCACGGCGACCCAATTAAGCGCACCCTGTGCTTGTCCGCGCGGCCGAGAGCGTACTTACTACGTAGTCACGCGGTCGCCTCCTGTCCGGGCCGGCGCGCGCGCGCGAGAACGGACGTTGTGGCGCCGCGCCACACAGCACGCGCGTTGGACCAGTCGCCACTTCCGACGCAAGTCGGATACCTTATTCACACCTCCTTCCGCTTGGAAACCACTACTACTAGCATCCATTTGCAGTGCAGGCGGCGAGGAGGAGTTCCAGCCAGGAGCCGCCACGGTGATGTCGAGGGAGGAGGGAGACGGAACGACGCGGACCGGTTGGCCATCGTGAACAGCTGTCCGTCCATGGACAGCCGGCATGTTCGCTTCGCGCGCCGTCAACCTTCGCTGGCATGAGTCTACACCTCTGCGAGCTCCGTCGACTATCGAGAGCCACAAGGCGACCAAGTCAAGCGTGGGTCCTACTAATCTCAGTCGCAGATATATAATCGGGCCACTGACAGGTAACCGGGGGCGGTCGCTATTTGGAATAGTGACCGCCCTCCCGACCAGGAACCGGGGAACAGGGCGAACGGCAGCGCCGGGTACATAGTTCGCCGCAACGCACAGCACCGGGGGAGTGTGTTGCCGGCCGGTGCAAAGCCCGAGGGTACAGATAATAACTGACAGCCACTCCAACGACAAACGCTCCACAACCATGACGGCGCTAATGTCTCTGATGAGTTTATAGGGATTCAAATTCGATGACGGCTAATTGGACATGGTCCGCGGCGGCATTCGGTCTTCGCCGCGATGCAAGACGATGGTCGCTGTAAGTCCACGAGTGGGTGTTGGAAGTGAGGCGTCGGAAAGAGGAGGCTTTGTCCCAGCTGCGCAGGGGAGGTGCATAGCGCGCGCTTAAAAAAATCTGACCAGTGTCCAGCCCCGTGCAGTCGTGCACCACCGTGACCAGGGATGAAGCAAGGGGGCACCCCCCCCCCCCCCCCCCCCCCCCTCTTTTCTGTCAACTATCCTCCATTTCATATGAAATGAATTCAAATTTACCCTCTAAATTTGGGAAAATTTATGAAATAGCCTTGATTTCAATTTTTTTCCCCATATGTGCTTGTAGACGATCCGGAAATCACGGAGGCCCCCGCGTCGCCACCACAGGCGACACGGGCGGCGATCTGAATCACCACCGCCGTTCGTCCTCCTCCCCATCCCTTCCCCTGCCGCCGTCAGAGCCCAAGGCCGGCACAACCTGGCCGACGGCGAGGACGACGGCGGCGGGGCCTTGTTCAGCGAGACGGCGACTGAATCGCCGCATGCAGCAGTTCCTCGTCGCGCATGGCCTTGGCTGCGGGCCAGCAGCAGCTCCTGGTCTAGCGTGGCCTCGGCAATGGTGGGCGAGCACCGCGTGCGTGCGTGCGGCCAGCGGCGTCGCCTGTTGTCGATGGAGGCCGTATCACGCGACCTCGAAGGGGGCGGCCGCTCGGCGGCGCACCATGCGATTGAGATGGAGGCCGCGCGTTGAGGCTGTAATCGGAGAGCACAGCATGCGGTCCGTTGGTGGATGTCGGGCCATCGAGATTTGGCCGTCAGTCTATGATGGCAATTTGGCCTCGGTCACCTGGGTTGCTTCATTGATTGTGGATGCAGAAATTGCTGTGCTATTCGGGTTTGCTTTCGACTCAGCAGGACCATTCATCTTGTTCTAGTGCCTAGTAGCAATTTGGTGTCAAGTGTTGAATGTCTCGGATGTTGATGTGAAGGTAGCAGATTGGGTGAAGTTTATGGCAGTAATGGTCCGTGGTGGCTAGATTTCGCTTGTTCGGAAGAGGCCATCGGTGCCATGGGCATGGCTGTTCATCAACTTTGCTGATTTGCTGTCATTTTCATGTCAAGAGTATCGGCTCTAGTGCCTTGTGTACAAGGGAAGCAAGGATTCATCAGCTCATCTGCAAGGATCGTTAGAAGATGGTGCAGCGAAAGCATCGCGTGGAGCGCGAGGAGGTGTTTCATCTCCGCACAATCTGACGTTTCATGTGGTGCATGACTTCAGTGCAGCGAAAGCATCGCGCGTGGTGCGCGAGGAGGCATCAAGCCTCCGCACAATCTTGCCGCTAGAGTTCGGGTTTAGATTAGCATGTGTTGTTTAAGCGGCGACGATAGCTTCTTTGAGGACTTGTGGCTGCAACAACGAAATAATTGACACCATAGGCTTTTATTTTAGGTGCTATGCTAGATGATATATGTTTTCTTAGGTGTTTTAAGGCTGATTTATATCGGCTCACCTTGGTGTTTGACATGTGAAGGCTAAATGTACCCTGGTTGTGCAGAGGCCGGAACATTATTTCATCTCGAAATAAAAGTTTCCTTTATCTAAAAAATATGTGCTTGTATTTAGCGCCACTAAAATTAAACAGGCCAGCAGCTCCAGCTTCTCCACTGCCGAAGAACGTCTGCATGGCGCCCAGGCCGGGGATTGGTAGCATTTCCGCCGTGCTTTTGCTTGCGTAGGAGATGGTAAAGGTGCGGTGACGTGGAGTTGTTGCCCGCTGAGCATGCTCATGTTCACGGACGACCGGGCCGGCGAAGTGGTGACGAGACTGCATGCTCATGTTCACGGACGGCCGGGCCGGCGCGCTGGCTCGCCTTCCAGCTACGTCGCTGATCGGCCAAATGGGGACGAAGGACGGAAGGAGACCCTAAGCACTCAACTTTACGTTCAGTAGACACCGCGTTAACAATGCTGATCGGCCGTGGCAGTGCCACAGCCATCTGCTGGTGCTCAACGCCGGTTCTGAATGTCTGATGGAAGCGCTCATCCGCGTTCCTTCCTTGAGTTTTGTTGCAGGTGAAAACTGAAAACTCCTGAAACCTGAACCTATCACACGTCGAAACGAGACAGAGACTCAGACTCAGAAACCCTGGTCTGTAATTAAGTGCACGCTGCCAACAAACTCTGGCGCGCCGGGAGCCGGACGCTGCTGTCGGTCTCCCTTCGCTGCGCCGCCATGTTGGCGTGACTCGACCTCCTGGCGCCGCCGTCCGAGCCACAAGACGACCAAGTCAATCGCGACCGCGGGTCCTCCCCCTGTCCCAGCCGCAGATACTCAATCGGCCCGCTGACAGGGACCCAACGGGTGGTCGCTATTTCGAATAGCGACCACCCCTCTCGAGACCAGGAACAGGGGAACATGGCCATCAAGGCTTCTTCCTGTGCTTCGTGCTCGGCTTGCCACAACGTCGCAGTGCACCAGGAGGCGGGCGACCGGGGCTAGGAGCTAGAGGGGCCTCGGCCATGGCGACTGGCGGCGCTAGACATGCCGGATTGGTGGCGCTCTTCGCACCGTGACGGGGGACGCCACGTGCCCGTCGCTGTGAGGTCGAAGATGAAGCCGGAGAGAGAGGTTGTGCAGTCTCCCGGTTGAATCAGAGGTATACAAAGACGTTGGTATGGTAGGTGAGGACTGAGGAATGGCAAGACGGGGCTGTAAGACTGCGGTGGTGGCTTGGAGCTGGCGACGCGAGGAGTGGCCGGCCGGGCACGTAACGTTGTGAGAAGCCGGCAAGGCGGTTGACCGGCAGCGTGTCATCTGGGAAGCAGAGTTACCCGCCACGGCGCCGGCAAGCAGAGAAGGTGGCGCGCGCTAATCTTGTTCACCACCACCACCACCATAGGTCTTGCCACTGCGCTAGCGGCCAGAGCGCTCCGTCGCGAGACAAGCACCAGCCGAACTGCTCACTGCTCATTGCTGCACAGCTCTGAACTTCTGACCCTGCACACCAGTTCTGAACTTCTGGATTGCAGGGACATGAGCCTGAACCTCAGCTCTGAACTTCTGAACCTGCACGCCAGTTCTGAAATTCTTGACTGCTGGGACATGAGCCTGAACCTCAACTCTGAACTTCTGAACCTGCACGCCACTCACCAGTTCTGAAATTCTTGGCTGCAGTGGTGAACAGCCGTCCGTCCATGGACAGCCGGCAGGTTCGCTTCGTGCGCCGTCCGACCTTTGCCGGCATGAGTCCACACCACTATCGAGAGCCACAAGACGACCAAGTCAAGCGTGGGTCCTACTAATCTCAGTTGCAGACTTGCAGATATCTAATCGGGCCACTGACAGGTACCCAGGGGCGGCCGCTATTTGGAATAGCGACCACCCTCCCGACCAGGAACCAGGGAACAAGGCCATGAGCGTTTCGTCCTCTGCTACCTGCCTCGGTGAGTCGGCTTGTCGGAGGGCACCGGCAGGCGAACGGCAGCGCCGGGTACATAGTCCGCCGGATTTGGCCAGGGCGAGTGAAGGGCCAGCTAAAATGCCTTTGAGCTTCCTGCCGCAACGCACTGCGCCTTGTGCGCGTCGCGTGAGCGAGCGGGAGTGGGCGGCGCCGCCGGCCCGGTGGAGTGCGTCGTCGGCAGGTGCAAAGGACGAGTGCTCCGCTAACAACTGACAGGCACTCAAACAGACAAGCGCTCCACAACCATGACATCGCTAATGGCTCTGATGAGGTGAAAGGGATTCGAAGCCGATGGCGGCTGGCGGCTAATCGGACTTGTCCGCGGTGGCGTTCGGTTCGGTCTTCCCGCGATGCAAGACGGTGGTCGCCAGGGTAACTTCGCGAGCGAGAGTTGGAAGCGAGGCGCCGGAAAGAGGAGGCTTTGTCAGAGCTACGCAGAGCATGGGAGGTGCAAAGAGTGAAAATCTGACCAATGCGGCAATGCCTAGCCCCATGCAGTCGTGCACCACTGTACCCGATGATGAGTGTCACCTGTTTTGCGATCGCATCATCATATGCCAGCTTGGCAACAACATTGCTGGTGGTGGAGTAATATGCATCGTCGAGACATTGATGCAGAGTGGCGCAACGGGCGTCATACTGCACAAAAGAGGACGGAAACTCCATGCACCTGTTGGACTCCGGCGTCCATCGTCCGGTGATGCAAATACCCTACCAGGAGTTCCCCCGTCTGAGAAACTACTTCAGAGATGGCACGGTTTTGGGCCCTGCCAGCCCCTTGCAGTCGTGATGTATAGTGGTGCATATGTATAGTCGTGCACCACTATACGTTACCAGGGACGAAGGCAGGGGCCATGCCCCCCCCCCCCCCCCCCCCCCCCCCACCCACCCGAAAAAAAAACTTTCATAAAAATTAACAAATGTCCTTCATATCATATGAAAATTAAGAAATAGAATTGATTTTTTTATATTTACTTGCATTTAGCCTTATTAAAATAAAACTTGCATGTTTTTTTCCATTGCCACCCCCTCCCCCCGTATATTTTTTTCTAGCTCCATCAATGACTGTGACGTGAACAACCTCCGCGCCACGGTGCAGAGCTGCCGTCTCTGACGAGTGACAACGGCTGACTGATTGCTTGGCTATTTTCTTGTAGAAATTAAGATTCCTGGTTCGACAAACTTCTTAACAAAAGCCGTTGCCTAATAAATCCTTGTTTTCCAAAAAAAAATGGAGTGATGGAGTCTAATTTAGAGGTGGTCGATGGCGGCGGCAGTCTTACCCATTGTGCAAGGCAAATACGAAGATGTAGAGAAGGCTTTTCTATGGGTCAAAGCAAAGGATGCAGTGGGAGGTGCTCGTGATGATAAAAAGAGGATCAATAATATTAATTTTGAAAGGAATATTGGCTCATTCATTGTTGATCAGTTATAAAATAATGCATTATACATGATAATCTCTATCGGCAGTTTGCTTGTAGATGCATTCGGCGGCAGCCACTGATTTCGACGGCGACGATGGAACCAAACTACGGCACAAACTACTATGATGAACAAGAACAAGCAAGGCAAGTGGTGAGTATTTTGCTCAAACTCAGCAACGGGCAGGCGTTAGACTCTATACATCGTGTTACCACTTAGCAGAGTCCCATTTCCATCGTCAAGTAAAACCGAGTGAATCTTCCGGTGTATTGAATAGATATACCCCTACTACTGTATTGTTTAGAAAATTTAGAGCATGATGTAGCATTGTAAGAATGGGTGTACAAAACATTCTACATTTTAAGCTTGTAATATGATGGCAGTTTATTCTAGCTCAAAATGATACATTATTAGAAAAAAAAGAAGAAGAAAATATAGCAAAATTTTACCACGGTGTTCATACGGAAACATGTAGAAAAACTAAGGGTCTCGGAATGCCACGTCTAAAACCTATAACTAGATCAATGATTACATCATCGCAATGTATGAATCGTTCAATTTTTGGAAGACACCTTTAATCTAGAAAAATCATAAAGAAAATCAGGTTTTAGATAGCTTTAATTGGCCACTGCAGATGCTGATGTGAGTAGGGGTGGAAAGTGGATACGGATAATCCGTAATATTCGATATCGGTATCCAATAAAATGTAAATGTGGTACGGAATTTGTCATTCGATTAATATTTTTACACTATTCGAATTCATATTCGAATTCGATCAGAAAATATGGAAGTGGATATGGTTTGAGGTTTTGACATCAGATATCCGACATATTCGTATTTGTATTCGTATCCGCAATTATATCATAAATATACCCATATATTTTATCAAAAATATTATAAAATTGATTCAATGTTGATGTGAACTAGTGTAGACCATGTGAAATAATGCTATTAAAGATACTTTAGAGAGAAAAAAGGTAGTAATTGTCTTAACAACATAGAAAGTTAGATGTATCCGTATCCGGCCGAATTATAGTGACATTCGATTTTGTATTCGCATTTGTTTTAATATTCGATCCGTATTCGTATTCGATAACATTCGTATTTGTATTCATATTGTTTACAAATATGATATGGATGTGGGACGAAGGGCACTATCCGATCCGTTTCCACCCCTAGATGTGAGGTTGGTCCTACCCTTAACCAGAAGCCTGCTAAGCTGCTTGTAAGATGTGCGCGCTAGCGATTGCGACACACCTTTTTTTTTTTTGCGAAAAGGGGAATTTCATTAATATTGAAGCAAATTATATCTCCAGATTACAAGAGCATCCCAATCAAAGCTAACTCCATTGATGGGAGACAAGAAACCTTGAAAAGGCCGAAAATTCCACCATCTAGGATCACCATCCCAGACAGATATGCCACGGAAGAGAACTCCGATCTGAACGAACATGGCCATCTCACCATCCACCACCGCCATCCTCATCTCTGACGGGGGAAAACTGAAACCCAACCCTTTCGCAAAAGAGGGGTAGACCGATATTCCACATGCAAATACGATGAACTTGCCGCCGTCAAGCACGTAGCCGAGCTCATCGTCGCCTCCTCCACCATATCCGTCATAGGAAAACACAAATCCGAGCGACATTCAGATGGATATCACCGGAAATCGAAGTCTCACTAGCCCACAGCCATGGCCAAGAAGAACCATGACAAGACAAAGGAGGAGCCGGAGTACCTTATTCTTCATCGATGATGGCGCCTTGGACTCGCCATCACCGCGGAGACGCCTTGTCCTCCAGTGCTCCATGCCGACGAAGTTGATGACGCCGCACAACCGCCGCCACCTTCTTGGACCGAACCACTAGAGGAACCCTAACCCTAACAACCACCGTGGCCGCCGCCAAAAGTAACCACCACGGAAGACCTAACTCTATATAAACTTAAGAGCGAACAAAGTGGACGCCGGATGCCGGGCCTCCCTCCTCCGCCGACGGCGAGGCCGCCGGAGGCGAGGGGGCCGGCAAGTTTTTCTTCAGGAGCCGCCGCCGCCGCCTGCCTCTTGCGACACACCTTTTTCTTTACACTAATTCCTCAAAGTAGTAGAGTTGTTTATATTTGGTGTTTGGAGTCCCGCTAAGGTTGGAGGTCTAGAATGATAAAACGATCTAGGTGTCTCAAGACACATTTGTTGTTTTGGGTGCTCGTAAGTTGCGCCGAAGTTGTCATAATTTGGTGAAGTTCTTGTGCACGATACGTATATGGAACATGGAACAAAAAATGTGAAAATGATTAAGACGGTGTCACTTCTGCCTTCTAGTGTGTGCAGTTGTTTTTGGCCCAACCTTTTGCCTTCTAGGAGCTGGATTGTCCTCGCCCGTGGCGATTGGCATCGCTGGCCATGCCGGATTGGTGGCGCTCTGAGCACTGTGCCGAGGATGCCACCGGTCGACCTATGTGATGTCAACATAGAGCAACGGTCTTCGCTGCGGCAAGAGAAGCCGGAGGGAGGTGGTGCGGTCGCCTGGATGAAGCAGAGGCAAAGAGGTAGCCAGGCGAGGAATGGCTGTGGTGGAGGATCAGAGCAGGGGAGGTGGTAAGGGGCTGCAATGGCGGATGCGAGCAGGGGAGCAATGGAGCGGGCACACGCAGAGGCGAAGGGTCAGCAATACAGGACGGTGGTCGTTCGGTCTTCGCCGCAATACAAGGCGGTGGTCACCGGGGTGAGACCGCGAGCAAGAGTCGGAACGCGACGAGGCTCGTGGGGACGAAGGAGAGATCCTAAGAACCCAACTTACGTTTCAGTGACTGTCCACCACGCGCAGTGCCGCAGCCATCTGCTGGTGCCCGACACCCGTTCCGAATTTCTGATGGAGGCGCTCATCGGCGTGCCGTCAGTTCTGTTTCAGGTGAGAACAGGAAACTTGTGTAACCAGAACCTGGCATGTCGAAACGAGTCAGAGGACTCCAGGCGTGTAAGCGCACACTGACCAGTGACCACTCTGGTCCGCCGGGAGGCGGAACGTTTGTGTCGCTCCCGTCGGTGGACTGGCGTCTCGGCCATGCCGGCGCTCGACATGCTGGCACCGATCGACGCCGCTGCGCTCGTCAAGCCGGATGACTTCTCGCACTGCGCCTGGAAACTGGAACGCCGGGCGGTGATGATCGAGTGGCACGTGATGGACGGGGTTCCGCGAATGGCCTCTCGTTTGACTTCGCTGCGGCGCCTGGCTACGCCGGCGCGACTCAATCTCTCAGGGCGCCGTCGTCCGAACCAAGACACGACCAAGTCAAACGAGGTTGCTCCTAATCCCAGCCGCAGATATCCAATCGGACGCTGCCTGGGACCCCAGGGGTGGTCGCTATTTCGAATAGCGACCACCCCCTCCAACCTGGGACAGGGGAAGAGGGCCATTCGCGCTGCCTCCTCTGCTTCGTTCCTCGGCTTGCCGCAACGTGGCAGTGCATCAGGAGGCGCAGGGCCGAGACGAAGAGCTGGAGGAGCCCCGGCCATGGCGATTCTCGGCCATGCCGGATCGGTGGCGGTCTTAGCACCGGGACGGGGGACGCCACCTGCCCACCGCTGTGAGGTGACGTCGACACGGGCGGTCTTCGCCGCTGTGGAAGACGAAGCCGGAGAGAGGTTGTGCGGCCGCCCGGATGAATCAAAGAGATACAAAGACGTTAGACGTAGTCGAGAAATGGCAAGATGAGGGCTGTAAGACTGCGGTGGCGGCTTGGAGCTGGGGGAACCCGGGGAGTGTACTGTCCGGGCGCGCGCCGATGTGATAAGACGGCGAGGCGGTTGACAGGCAGCGTGTCCTCCGGGCAGCAGAGTTACTCGGCGCGGCGCCGGCAGAGAATGTGGCGCACGCTAATCTAGTCCACCACCCGCCCGAGGCCATGCCGCCGCGAGAGCGCCAGCCGAGCGAATCGGAGTCCCAGAAACAGTGCACATCCAGTAGCGAGCGCTATGGCACCGGTTCGATATCCGTCGGGAATATCCTGGATCTCCCTCCGTGCATACGGCATACCCATCAACTCTTCGGAGTTGGTCTCGCTCAAGCTGTGCCTACATATTCGGTGGGCTGGTTTAAGCTCACAGTAAAAAATTCCACAGTTGTGACCGATTACTTGGCTATTTTCTTATACAAATTAAGATTATTGGTTCGGCAGGCATCTCATCGACAGAAGCCGGGGCCTAATAATCCCTGTTTTCCAAAAACAAATTGGGGTGATGGAGGCTAATTTGGAGGTGGGTCGATGGAAGAGGCGGTCTTAGCCGCTGTGCAAGGCGAGCACGGAGATGTAGGGCGTGTTCGCGCCTCACCAGGGCGCTCTCTGTCCTTTGCCGGCTGTTAGGGTGGGACATGGAGCACACAAACACTAAAGCCATGCTCAATAGGAAGCTGGAGCGCTGGATCGAATGAACCGGTAGTCCATGGAACGGATAGAGCACTACAAGATATTTCCTTTTTGCCAACAGTATCATGTGAGTGGTCGACAGTTTATCTTCTCCTAACTATTTTTTTTCCAAATGGCTGGCAGTGTCTTAGTGCAAATTCACATCTTTCTCTACAGTCTTAACAAATTACCTACAATGTTATTACCTACAAACTTATATCCCACAGTATGCTAAATAGTTAGCTAAATAAACTAAGTACTGTTGGCCACTAGCTGTTGAACTGTCGGGAAATGCTTCTTCTCTTGTAGTGGAGAGTGTCAGAAGATGGAGAAACACTCGGGCATGCTATAGCTTTTCCGTTGCTTTGCCTTCACAGTTTGCGACTGTGGCCGCCATGCATCAGTTGGCTGGTGTTCGGTTCTCGCTAGAACGTAGGCGCGCCATACGAGAACACTTGAAAAACTACAACGTTTCTTTGTGGCCCGCAATCTATGGCGACGCCTTCAGCGGCATGGCGTCCTATGGCCGGGAGACGCCTTCAGTGCTACAATTGCTACTGCTTTGCTAAACAAAAATAGACTAACCTATTTTTTAAAATATGAACTAATATACCAAATTTTATTTATCGAATGTTTAGTCTCTAAACGATGGGCATGCTTATGAACACTGTTAGAGTTGGTCTCAAACAAGGGTAGGATACATGATGTACACCTGCCATGATTAAACCAACAGATTATGACGAATGTAGAGAGGTCGGTTCACGGGGATAGAATAGAAAAGAGAAAGGTGGCTTGAGTAATGGAATAAGCACTAGAGGTGGATGGAGCATTGTAAGAATGGGTGTACATAACATTCTACATTAAGTTTGTCATGTGATAATGGTTTAACACTCAAAATGTCACATTTTATTGCAAAATAATAAAATATTGTGAAAAAGTTACCACATTATTCCTACGGAAACATGTAGAAACAATAAGGCTCTCAAAATGCAACCTCTAAAAAATTTTAACTAGATCAATCAATACATCGTTGCAATATATGTCCAATATTTGGAAGACACATTTTATCTAGAAGGATCACAAAGAAAATCATTTTTTAGGTAGCTTTGGCCACTCCATACGCTGATGTGAGGTTGGTCCTATACCCTAACCACAAGCCTGCTAAGCTGCTTGTCAGGTCTGTGCTAACGATTGTGACACACCTTTTTCTCTACACTAATTCCTCAAATTAGTAGAGTTGTTTATGTTTGGAGTCCCGCTAAGCCTGCAGGTCTAAAATGATAAAATGATTTAGGTGTTTCAAAACTCATATGTTGTTTTGGGTGCTCGTAAATTGTGACGCCAAAGTTGTCATAATTTGGTTAATAATTCTTGTGCACGATACGTGTATGGAACATGGAACAAAAAAAGTGAAAATGCTTGTGTCAAACCTTTTTGCCTTCTAGCGTGTGCAGTCGTTCTTGGCCCAACAACCAATATGAGAGTGCAAGAACATAATCTTGGTCGGGATGGTGTTGGTGTGTGGTATATTTGGCGCGTTTGTGACTTTGCATGAAAAATAGATATAATCCGGTCCACTTTGAACATAATCCGGTCCAATAAGAGAGTGCAAGAACATATATGAGGCTACAATCAAGGCCTTGGATCAGGGTAGGCGTGGCGAAGGGTCGGCTGGCAGAAGCGTTCGAAGCCACGGAGAGACTTGTTGTGCCCTCCAGCGCAGGAGCCATGCCCGTATCTATGCCCATAGTGGCGAGTGCGCTGCTGCCCAGCCAAATGGGGCCATGGGAGATCGTCCTCAACTTACGTAAGTCTAGCGCGCGCGCAATGCCGATCGGCCGCCACAGCGACAGCCTCTGCAGTGCGGTCGTCTGCTGGAGCCCGGCATCCAGCGCGAATTCCTCCTCTGCTTCCTGCCTCGGCTTGCCACAGCGTCGTAGTGCACCAGGAGGCGACGGCCATGTCGATGCCGGCCACATGTATTCCGTCGGATTTCACCGGAGTGACGAGCTGGATGGGCCTCGGCCAGGCGATTGGCATCGCTGGCCATGCCGGATTGGTGGCGCTCTGAGCACAGGCACGAACAAGCTACCAGCAGCAGTCTTCGCGGCTGCGAGAGAAGCCCGGAGGGAGGTGGTGCGGTCGCCCGGACGAAGCAGGGGCAAAGAGGTAGGCGAGGAATGGCTGTGGTGGAGGATCCGAGCAGGGGGCGGATGCGAAAGCAGGGGAGCAGTGGAGCGGGCACACGCAGAGGCGAAGGGCCAGCAGGGCGACATGGACCGGCCGAGCAAGCCGACATCCAGTTGCGCTTCGGCAGCATTGTTAGATATCCCATCAGCTATTCTGCATCTCGCACCGTGCATATCTCAACTCTTCGAAGCTGCAAAACGGAGCTTATACGGTCTGAAAAGAGTCAAACTAGATTCATCATGTACCACAGCAGTTCCTGCTCTGCTAAGAAAATGAAAAGTCTACAAACTCATTTCCTGCATAATACGAAGCACATGAGATAAATGTAACAGGAGACACTAGAACAGATGCTTTAAGCTTCTTCCTGTTGACAGAGCATCAAATCTGGTGTTGCCGATGTCTATGGAAACCAATCCGCAATGAATTAAATATAAACCCCATGATGAAAAACCGACCCCTGTCAATCCTTCTTCACCCTGTTTCGGGCCGCCTTGGCTGAGCTCGACCGTTCTGCCTGAGAGAACATGATGAATATGTGCATCACCCCGGTAACCAGCGCCATCCCAACAGCGGTGAATCCAACTCCTTTCCATGTCGATAAGAGTTGGGTCCACTTGAAGAACTCGACGGCGCCGTACACGAGGAGGCATGACCAAAACAGGGTCACCTATTCCAACAGAAAGAAAACGAAGTCAGTTCCCAGGGCATCAAACAGGTTTAAGACAGCCATTTGGCGAAAACAAACTCATTGATATAGAGATGGCTAACAAATTTAATTTTTACAGTATCCAAGAAGTGTTCTCTGCCACAACGCAACTGCGGGAGGTTTGCACTGAGGCTACACTTGCTAAATGTGTGTCTTAATGTGCATCGAAGAGCCACCTCAGCTCTCCAATAATCCTGAACCCACAAAGATGACCAGCCCCTGGGTCTCTCTCAACCCAACCGAAAGCTCCGAGTCTAAGAAACTAACCTTACCTAGGCCAGGCTAGTGTATGTAATCATGTGACTTTATTTATATTCTCACTCAAGATGGCTTTCTCACTATGCATTACCATATTTAGCAATTTGGTACAAGAGTTGAGGAGAAAAAACATCATTTCTAATACTAAAGTTTCTTGGAGCTGCAAGATGTGATCCAAGATACTACAGGCAACTAACATGACACAGGTAAACTCGGTCACCAGCAAAAAGGCACTCTCAAGGTGTGGCACATTTAGCCCAACCATACAATGTAGCATGACAACTTAGAAAAGCAAACACAATGATCATCTACAACTTGAAGGTACCAGTAGTTTTTCCATTGCAGATTGTATTGTATACGTGTGATGTACGTATTAGGGTGTTATATAAGCAAATGGATTGGAAGTTTACCAGCAATGATTTCACTGGACGGCCAATTGGTCTAATCTCCTCATCAAAAGTCCCTGTTGCCAAATGCTTATCCAGTAACGCATCCTGCAGAGGAAAAAGGGACATTACTTGAGAACTAATTGGTGAACCAATATACAGAGCATTTCACCAAGAACTTGATAAAAAAAACCTACATATAGTTCAATACCTTTTCTACAAAGAGGTCTTTACACCATTTTGAAACATCCTCGTCTGACTTCGGCAGCTCACTCATGGCACGGCGTTTCATGCGAACATGCACCTATACAAAAAGAAAAAGGATATTAAGTTATTCCATGTAAAATGAGGAAGTGAGGATCCACAATTCGATTGTATTTATTATGACTCGACACCCAAAAAAATTTGAACTACAATAGCAGCAAGGGAAAATAAACAAATCATTTCAGTGTTTAGTTGATGCAGCAGCAAAACTATTTCCTAATTGATCAACATATTTTCAAGTTAGCAAACTTACCACTGATGATTGCCCTTTCAGAATCCGCAGCATTGTTGGTTGAGGTGAATCCTTTGGAATTATTACTGTTGTATCATAAATAGCTGGAACAAAATCTCGCATGATGCTTACAGCTGACACAAATCCCTGATTTATTCATAGTAGGTATTAGCATATAAATTCAATGTTTCAAAACATAAAATTGCATAAAGGCAATAACAGGAAATAATTATAGAGGCTAATGCATGCACTCTCATGTTATTTACTTAGAAACTGGAACAAATAATCAGTGGATTACACATGAAAAGATGGGGGAACCCTTCTTGTCTATGAAACTGATGCGGCTTTAAGTCAAGATGGATACTAAGCAGCAGGCCTTTGTGGTATGTCTATCTTAGCGGCATACTGTAGCCCATACACATTTCTCTATGTAGGCAGATCATGTATCTTTGGTGTGTGCTCCTATCGTTCGTAAAACTAATTTGACTGAACACTTGGACCTGTCTGAATTCTGAATGAATTAACTTTATATACCCTGTATCCTATATGTATCAGCAGGCCTTGCTAGTGTTGCTGCATTGACACCATCTACTTGTTCTGATTTTTATTTTATTTTATTATTTATTTATTTATTTTTATTTTTTTTTGCAAGGAAGCACTTTTACAAGATGGAGGCCACGAAATTTGCCACCACAAACAAATAAATGGACTCTATTCCTTTTGACATTTAAAATTGTTATAGCTACAAATTCCAGTTTAGATAAGCCTGCTCACTTTTTCTATATATGGTCTTTTTTTCCTTGAAAACATATATGAAGGTCCTCAACAATTTTAATACATAGGTTGATGTTTGCTCTACATGCACCTAGCACATGCAGGCTGCAGCAAACTGCAACATGTTACCGCAACTCCATCCTAATCAGCACGGAGTCACGGACATATCTTTGGTGGACGTATTCTGAGAACTAAGAAAAAATACTTCAAAAAGCCATAATCACAAAACATGTTGAGGGTGTGGCTTTACATCAAGACCACCCAAGTTCAAATATTTTATACACAGAAAATATGTAAGTTTTGGAAGCATGCCAATTAGTCTCACATGTCACATGACAATTATTCGGAAAGAGATTCTGGATATTTGCAAAGCAAGAAAAATAATATTACGTGATACAGTAGAATACATGAGTTATCATATGCAGCAGGTCATTTCAGCAAGGGAATAGCAAGGTACCTTAGTACGTGGAATAAGTACATTCCTGGGGGCTGGCAAGCCCTGTGAAGCTGCATACTCCTGAGCCGCTAGAAGCTTTGCTGGAGTAAAGCGAGTACCCTCAACAAAAAGGGCTAGCCAAAATGGTCTGGGAAAGTCTTCCAACCTTTGGAGGCCCCACTGTGTACAAGAGTAAAATGATCACAAAAGTGCAAACAGGAAAATCAGAATTCCATGTACAGTTAGGTTACAATGTTACCTTTAATGTCTTTTCATCCTTTGCCCAGCTCCTCTCTAAGAAGAGGTACTCTGCAAACCACATGGACCAGCCAATAACCTGCAACAAGTGATCAGGATGGTTTAGGATATCAAGCATGTGTCATCGAGTGCATAGCGGATGTGATGAAGTAAACATGTGGCATTAAGTACATAGTGGATGTGATGAAGTTAACTAATGTTTCACTAAATGTTAGTGCGCTGATGCCCTAAGCGTAAAAATAACAAGTAATCCAAACATAACCGCAGCTATATAAATTTTATGATCTGTATCAAAAGCATATTCCAGCTGCTCTGGTTTACTTCTATCCAATACCGGTACAAGATACCAAGTTCACACAAAATCCAATTATTCTCAATTTAGGAACCTTTTCATTGATTATTTGTCAATAATTAAAAGTTGGTGCGGTCGTATAACAAGAATAGAGAATCAGAATCTTCTAACAAATTTATATCTCCTTTTCAACAAAGGCATCCATAAATTGCAACCCACAGCCAGTATGGTGATTGGTCAGAACAGGGCAAGTAATTTGTTTTGATCATTTTAATACAAGATATACAAGTTCTCTACATCCAAATTTATTAATTATGTAGCATAAGTTTCTCAAAAACCCTGCCTGCGGATCAACAACACGAGCAGTATAAAAGCATAAGCAGCACGGACCAAAGAGAACATAAAATGCAAATTTTATTCAAAATAATAAGGCAACTCACGGGAAGGAACTTAGATGATTTCTTCATGACAGCGAGTGTACTTCCAAGGCATCCCGAGCGCTGATCAAGCCCAGAAAAAATAAAATAAGCATCACAGAGGATTGATTAGAGTTAATAAAGATAGGTCTGATCATTGTGAACTGCTAGAAAAGAAATAGGTTTCTAATAAACAAAAAAAAAAATCATGAAGGGAGGTAACAACCTGTGCCAAGATCCATCCAATAAGCCAATCAATATCACTACGATGATTTGATATGACCAGTGCATGCTCTGTACCTGGAGAATTGTAGAATTCTTCAGATAAGTATGTAATCAAAGCCTGCCTTTTCCTTCTTCAAAAGCTGGCATTGCATTTAATGCAAGAACTAGTAATGTACAATAATCTTAAAAAGGAATCCTTACCCATCGATCGATAAGTTTCCTCATCAGCATGCAGTTGCACCTGCAGAAAATGAGCTGAAGTTATTTTTGGTTTAAGAGAGGTGAAAGGAAATAATATTGATATCTTAGTAACACCAGTTCAATATGTGAATCACTGAAACACTTCAAGTTTAGTCTAATTCACTGTAATAATGGTTGACGACAAAAACTAATCTTCCTTTCAGTTCTATAAAAGCACAGTGGTACACATGAAACACGTCATCGCGCAGCACTAAAATAACTGCTCACTGTGTCAACTCTATGCTAGTCTAACTAGTAGAACCTACTTTAGGCAAGCACATAGGTTGCCAAACCCTATCAATGCTCCTAACAGCGCTGATTACTTAGTCCTTAAAACTGCATTTTTGAGTGAGATGTTTCAGATAAAAGTTCTCCACACTGCTTTTCTTATTTTATTTGGTTTGACATATCCATCTACAAGACTACATTAGGTGGTGAAACTGAAAATAGTCATTCCACAGAAATCCCCACTGTAGTACCATATGACACGTAAGCTAACCCAAGAAGGTTTAACGAACCAACATAATGATACAAGTTCGCAGCACAGATGTGGTTCACTGGTGTAGTAAAGTTACATGTAACAGATGTAGAAATGAAATTCAAGTTGCCATATGTCGTATCTACATACCTTCACGCCTGCCCACCAGTCCACCAGCCAGACCAGTTGAAGCCACAGCAGCTCGGCCACGAATCTGTTGATCCGCCGGTACAAGTTCTTCGAGAAGGGTCTTATTGTCACAAATAGGATGGCCTGAAAATATACACATACAACAAGTCAGGAAAGGGTTAATGGTGGGTTCTGAAGCTGCTAGTTCATTAACAGATCAAAGAACAGCAATTTGAACATTTTGACTACAATAAGCATTATGGAGTATTAGCAGCATTCCTAGCTAGGAAAAGTTGGAAGCTGTTTAAAAACCAGAAATACCGAAAATTGTCATCAAATCTACATGAAGCTTTTCTTCTAAAAGACACATCTTTGAGTAAAATACTTTTGGGATAAAATAATGGGAGTAAAAGAAATCCCAGATAAATGGTGACTGGTGAGGGCAACCTTATCAATCTGTGTTCTAAAAGACCAAATCTTCAAGTACTACACACGCATCAACTTAAATTATCCAACGAGGCGTAAAAATCAGTAGGATCCCAACGAAATGTCCGTCTCGATGTATAATCGAAGGATATAAAAATCAAATCTTTTGCTCAGCAACCGCATCAGATCACCCGACCGCCCAAAAGGAAACATAACAAATCATGCCGCGCCTCGGTGCTAAGGCTACCTGGATGGTGTTGACTATGAGGCCGGAGAGGAGGAACAGCAGGCCGAGGGGGAGCACGACGAGCACGAGCGGGATCGCCATGGCCGGCCACCGCCGCCGCTTCCCCGCTTCCAATCTCGGGGTCAGGCGGGAGGAGAAAGCGGAAGAGCTCGCGGAAGAGTTCCTTCCCCTCCGCCGGGCGGTGGCTCAGCGTCAGCGAGCAAGCGGCGGCGTCAATGGCGGCTCTTCCGGCGACGAGGAGGACCGGCACACGAGGTGGATTTGGAGATTTTATAGGGGGGTGGATGTGAGAATGGTCGCGCTCGGATGGGAGGAGAGGAGATGGATGGAGTGAAGCAAAATCGTATGCGCCCCAAGCTTCGCCCCATGCCACGTCGGATGGGAGGATAGAGGTACAACAATTTTGCAGGCTGATGAGGGCAAGTCACTGTTTGAAAATTCCAGAGACAAGTTATCGAAGTTGTTTCATGTGTGAAACACTCATTAGTCCAATATGACAAATTAGAGTGATGTGGCTTGATTCGTACTCCGTATAGATAAAGTGGCAATCCATGACATATTAAAAGCATGCTTGCTATACTTTGGTCCGCTGAAAATGACATAGCTGGCTACAACACAATGTCTTCATATCATGTGAGACATATTAGAACCGTGGTGACCGCACATACGACACAATGTCTTCATATCATGTGAGACATATGATTAGAGTGCATGGAAAATATGAGAAGCAATGTCTAGACTCGGGTGGGGAAAATAAAGGTGGCAAAAGCACCTTTAGTTTCATATAATTTGGTAGATGGTTCTTAGGCGAGACGTATGGAACTCTGTTAATGCTCTGTCGAAGTAGCGTAACGTGTGATCCGGGGACCGGCGTGGCAGGACGTATGCAGTAGCTAATCATCATTCATCAGGTTTAGAAAGCGTGTACGTTGATCCACCGTCCACGAGCTGAAAACGACACTAACAGAAAGAAAAAGGAGAGAAGCAGAACATTTGCATGAACTGTTGCACTTTCTCAACAGAAAAAAATGTATTCTTTTTCCCTGAAGAATAAAACTGCATTACTATGCTAGTTGTTCCCACGGTATTTTTGCTTGCGGCAGTAGTATTTCACTTATAAAAAGAAAGAAAATTTTGCAGTATTTCAGCTTGCCAAAGGACATCTTCCGAAGAAAGAAAAACAACTTGCCAAAGGACAAAGATGCAGGCACAAGCAGCAGGCAAGGTCGCAAGGATCCTTTGTGCTGTTTCGAGACCTATAGACAGGTCAGTTAATGCTGCGTTTATCTCACCATAAATTGGGGCAGGAATTTGTTGGTCGACGGCAGAGTTGATGAACGCTGCTGCCATCTCTAGTACTCCTTCATTGCCGTAGGTTGGCCGCTCGCAAACTAATGAAAACATGAACTTGACCGTGTTTTCTTGCCTGTTCTAGCTCCTCGACGCGGTATTCGCAACTCTGTCTGGACTATGTACGGCCAAGACGATGGCGGAATATGGTTGTTCAATGGCGGTTGCTGTCAAGCTTTTTTACTTGGTGAGATCCGAGGTGGTTCAACTAAAGCTTTGTTGATGGCGTCACGACCGAATACACGACCACAAACCGCTCAACCAAACTGAAGTTAATTACTGAACCCTGATGAGTCCGGGCCACACGACGAAACAAACGTGTGTGTGCCAGAATTTCATGCATGTGACTCGAGTAGCGTCGACTAACCACGCCATGAGAAACGTCTCGGCTCTACAGTAGAGAGGGGCGAAAGAGAGGCGATCCGTTTCTCCGGCGGCGGCTCTGCGCGATCTCCTTCTCCTCCGGCGGCCCGTAGGGCTCCGGAGGGCCGGGAGATCGCCGGAGTTGCCGTCCGGCCTTTTCTTTAGCTACTTGTATAGGTAGGCTAGGTTTTGCCCGGTTTGGGCTTGGTTTCCGGCGTTGTTCTTCGTGGATGGCGGCTGGATTTCTTTTCTCCCTCCGCGGATCCGGTGGTGGAGGCGTCGGCGACGACGGCGACAGATCCGGTGAGATGGTGTGGAGTTTTCTGTTCCTCTGCTCTTTTGCGAAAGGGCAGGTGGATGTTCGGGTACCCCTGGCTGGCGATGCCGGCGTAGGTGGTTCGTGGTTCCGGGGGGTTGTCGTCGAGTTTCGTCGTCGATCCGCCTGGTTTTGTGCTGCCTCTTGTTCGATGGTGCTTGATGTTGACGAGCTTTGCCTCTTTTCCCCCTTCCTGATGATGCGTTGGCCGGAGTGGTGCCTTCGTCGTGCTATCCGCCTCTGGGTGGATCTAATCGGCTGTTCCAACAAGGTTTGGGTGTCGCTGTCTTGGAGGAGGAGGAGGTTCTGCTGGATTCGTCGAGCGCCGTCGCTGGCGAGAGGAGATGCCGTCGGGAAGGATCGTGAAGAAGAAGAAGGACTTCTTTGTATTTTCTTTTTCTTTAGGGTCCTTTCTGTAATTCTGTTTCAGGGGTCTGCCTGTAAAAGGACTGGGTGTACTGTTTCACTTTTTTAATATATTACCCTGCCCTTTCGCAAAAAAAAAAAAAAAAAAAAAAAGACTAACCACGCCATGAAGAATTTCACTAACCTTGTGAATCCATGGCAGCGTCGACGTCGACTTTGTGGGGCTCGCGCGGTCGCTTCTTGGGCCGTGGGCCTCGCGCGGTCGAATATGTGTGCCTTGTATTGTAAAGCTGGATGAAGTCGCCTCTAGGCCGGCCCACCAGCCACAATTCATTTTTCCTTTTTCCCAGCCACACTGACATGCGGGCCCATATTTATCCACGCTGGCACCGTTCGGCCCACCAGTCAGTTGATAACGGATATTTCCCTCCTTATCCCCATTTCGCCGCCACTGTCTGCTCTGTTCCCCCACCGCCGCGCCATGGCCGCCATGACGCCCGCCTCTTCCTCCTCGCTGCCGCCTCCCGTCCCCGCCAAGACGGCAAACCCTTCACCCCGCCTCGTCCCTCTCGCCCGCAAGGCCGCGTCCGCTGCGGCCCCGCGCCCGCTCCTCCTCTCCTTTCCGCCGCACGCGCCCGCGCGCCGCCGCACCGCCTGGCTCCGCGCCTCCGCCGCGCAGAAAAGCTCCAGCGAGTACCAGTTCGAGGATGAAGAGGAGGACGAGGAAGGGGATTACGAGTACGAAGATGACGACGAGGAGTGGGAGGAGGAGGAGGAGGATGACGATGTGGACGTGGAGGCGATGGAGGAGGAGGCGCGCGCCGCCGCAGACGAACTCGCCAAGAGCCTCGCCCGCGAGCTACACATAGGTGAGTGGCTCTACCTTGCAGCCTCCTTCCAGTTCCTTCCCGCTCAATGCGAAGTAATTTGAAAATCTTGAATTCGAGCTCCGTATTGGTGTGTGCTCCTCCGGGTCGGTCAGACGTACGAACTGGCCAAGTTATGTAATGTTCGTGCAGTGTCCTGTTTCGTTGAGCTAGATTCTTGTGCGGTGGAACTTACATTTATAAACTGGTAGGGATGATGCAGCCTGCTGGTAGCAATTGAACTGTTTGTCAGTATTTTCAGTTCAGTGCACACCGTGTTGAGAGTTCAGAGACTTCAGGCTGCAATTCCCCATGGAGTTGTCATTTTAAGCCACTGTTTTTGTCTTCATTATAAGTAATCCATGGTCCAATTGCATTTCAGATGACGACGTCAAGGAGAAAAGAAAAACCAGCAGGGATAAAATCTCAGCGTATAAACAAGTTTGTTCCCTACACATTCTAGTAAATATCAAACACCTCTTACAGGTGGAAAATAAGTTATCTTTAATGCTGCTTTATTCACGATCCAGATCCCAGACAATCTTCTTCCGAAGGTGGCAATTATAGGAAGGCCAAATGTTGGTAAATCTGCTCTCTTCAATCGTCTTGTTGGGGTACGTCATTTGAAACAACGCGTTGCACTCTATGCAATGTTAACCCACACAATATTTTCTGGTCTGAATGCCAGTATTGCTGCGGTATACTGAATTTTTCTGTACAGGGAAACAGGGCTATCGTTGTTGATGAACCTGGTGTGACCAGAGATCGCTTATATGGACGATCTTATTGGGGAGATCAGGAATTTATGGTTATTGACACTGGAGGGGTGATTACACTATCAAAGTCTCAAGCAGGTGTGATGGAAGAACTCGCTGTCACTACCACTGTTGGTATGGACGGGATACCCCTCGCCACCAGAGAAGCTGCTATTGCTAGGATGCCGTCAATGATTGAAAAACAAGCCGTTGCTGCTGTTGAGGAAGCAGCTGTCATACTATTCATCGTGGATGGTCAGGCAGGTTCAGGCAATTACTTTTTAAGTTTGATCAATTTGTTTTCAGGATTACTTTGTTTGTTGGGTCCTGTTACATATTGGTTCGATACTTAAAAACCCGTCCGAGCTTAAGGCGCAAGAGTTGCAGCAGTGTCTGATATGCTACTTTATTATACAGTTGGGATATTAGAGCGTCTAAAAATTAGAATCATATATGCCTGCAGCCTGTTTCATATGTTTCTTGTCTCTAGTTCTATAAATGCATTTTCTCGCTCTACCTCTGATTTTCTTACTGATGCATACTTTTCTCTGGAAGCCAATAACATGCTCTTTTTTTCTTTGACGTCTTCCTTACATTCCACCTAAAAGTAGACTTTTGCACATTCATAAGTGCTAATAAGATCAAATGAGCCTCAACCTTTTGTTTCTGTGGTGTTTTTGTTGATTCTAGACCTATGTAAGTTCCTTGTGACTCTGAGTGCATATTGTACCCATAGTTCTAGGAGTTTTCTTCAGCTATTCTTTACAAAAATCCAACTGTTCTTGTCTAGTTTTTTAATTAAGGTTTATTAAACATCTTTCAGGCTGGTCTTGTGGCAGCTGACATAGAAATTTCTGATTGGTTACGCCGCAACTATGCTGATAAGTGTGTTATACTTGCTGTCAACAAGTGTGAATCTCCAAAGAAAGGGCAAATGCAAGCTTTGGACTTTTGGTCACTTGGGTAAGCATACAACTTTTTGTCCAATTTGTATAACATTATTTTCGTTTATATTACAAAAATCTCAAAATATTCCAATTTGCCCCCTTTTATGTTACAGTTGGGACAATAAGTCAATAGTTTTTTGCGCTGAACTAACCTTCTGTTGATTCCTGCTAGGTTTACTCCTCTGCCAATATCTGCTATTACTGGCACAGGAACTGGAGAGCTCCTTGATCTGGTGTGCACGGAGCTGAAAAAGTTTGAGGTACTGATTTTATACAAACGTTGTTTTAACTTTTAAGTCGATGCTCTGTCCTATTAATTATTACAAAAACTGTAATGAAATTTTTTTTAAAATAAGGGTTGTGCATTGTGAAAATAGCCACATGACTGTGTAGTTTCTTACTGAAAGACTAGGCTATGATTTATACAGAAGATTTTATGATGATAATGTCATTTGTAACTTTATCCTACAAACTAGAAGCATGAATTGGGTGCTAAAAGTAGAAAAGTTTTGAAGCGGGGAATCCCCCACTGTTGTATCCATGATATATTCTGACTCCAGAGTCTACAAACTTTGTTCATATGTTCTAGTGGTTCGGCCTGTATAATTAATTTTTCCTAGGCTGATGTTTCTTTCCTTTTGTTTGATATCTGAAGATGCTTTGTCCATTATGTCGCATAAAGTAACTCATCTATTTTATAGGGACTGGATGGAGTTGAAGAGAGAAAGTGATGTTCCTGCAATTTCCATTGTGGGCAGACCAAATGTTGGGAAAGTAGTATTCTAAATGCTCTGGTTGGAGAAGATAGAACCATCGTGAGCCCAGTTAGTGGGACTACCCGGGACGCCATTGATACTGAGTTTACTACCACAGATGGGCAGGTCTGTCATAACACTCCTGACAATATTTAAATCTAGATTTTTTCCTTAAAAATAATTTACTAAAACGATATCTAGAGTTGTTTCATCCTTGCGCTACACACAACCTAACTACATCCACCAAATTGTACTTCGTTCTCCTTATAACAGTCTTCGTTATACAACACTAATTTGCTCCTGTTGCAATGTATGCCGCAGAAGTACAAACTCATCGATACTGCTGGAATTCGTCGAAGAGCAGCAGTTGCTGCTGCTGGCAGCACAACTGAATCTCTGTCAGTAAAAAGGGCATTTCGAGCAATCCGTCGCTCTGATGTAGTTGCTCTAGTCATTGAAGCATTGGCCTGCATTACTGAGCAGGTACGTTCAAACCAGGAACACATGCACATTCAGAGGAGGGGGGGGGGGGGGGGGGGGGGGGGGGGGGGGGGGGGGGGATCATCATAGAGCTGCTATTTTACCATCTTCTCTAGTTGATTTTGAATTTTTTTTTTCCTTGTATGTCGATTCTGACACAGTGAATATTTGTGTATTTGTGGTATGTAGGACTACAAAATAGCAGAAAGGATTGAGAAAGAAGGAAAGGCTTGTGTTATTGTTGTGAATAAATGGGATACGATCCCAAACAAGAACCATGAGAGTACAAATTTTATGAGCAAGATGTAAGAGAGAAGCTTCGGATACTTGATTGGGCACCTATTGTCTATTGTTCTGCGACAAATGGCACAAGTGTTGAAAAGTAAATCACTTAACTTGTTTTGTGGACTACAAAATGAACCTTTATACTCTGCTTTTTCATAAACTTTTTTTTTCTTTTCCTTTGGTGAATATTTAGTTACTGGTTGTGAATTGTAAAACTGCAGGTTTTAGTATGTTCTTCTTTCTCTATGCATTGTTGCAGTAGACATTTGTTGGCAATTCTTTACATCTGAAGTTCAAATTACAACATTGTTTGTGTGGATATATGTACTGTGTTTCTTGTCCCTTGGTAGTTGGTATGGCTTTTAGATGATAAATTCGAATTAGAGCTTCAACATGCAACAGCTAATGGTTGATTACAGTCCTAGTTCCGCTAGGCGCCGATTCCACGGCGATTAGGCGCGATTAGGCGCGAATCGAAGCCTGCCGCGTCGATTTGGGCGTAGGCGAGCACCTAGGCGGCGGCGGCGGCGGATCTGAGCTCCGGAGGGAGGGGGGGGGGGGGGGGGAGGCGGCGTCGGCGGCGGCGGATCTGAGCTCCGGAGGGAGGGGGGGGGAGGGGAGGCGGCGTCGGCGGCGGATCTGAGCTCCGGAGGGAGGGGGAGGGGGAGGCGGCGGCGGCGGAAGGAGGGAGGGAGGGAGAGGGGAAGGGCGCGGCGGCGGTAGGAGGGAGGGGAGCGAGCGGCGCTGCGCGCGCGAGATAGAGGGAGAGAGAGAGAGAGAGAGAGAGAGAGAGAAGAGAGAGAGGGAGTAGGGGAAAGGGCATGGGCTGGTGGGCTGGGCCTCCTCATGGCTCCTGGTGGGCTGGCTGGTGGGCTGGCCTGTCTCCCTCTTTCTTCTCTATTTCCTCCCTTTTCTTTATTCTTTTCCTTTTCATCTCTATATTGGTAAAACGCCTAGAAAACGCCTAGGACCGCCTAGGCGCGATTACTCCCGCCTAGGCGCTAGGCAGTGGGTCACCGCCTAGAATCCGCCTAGCGCCTAGCGAAACTAGGATTACAGTTTGTGGTTAACCTGTAGACAACTAACCTCCTTTGCAAAGTTCTGTGCTTTATCTTTTGCAAAAATGAGCCATTCTATGGCTTTTTACTTACCTGTAGTTCTAAACTCCTAGGGTCTCATGGATCCAAAATTAAGTGATGTAGTGAGTTACAATGGAAAGAGAATATTGAGCTGCTTGTGTTAATGAGCCCCTATCTCTATTTACTAAATGCCGTTTTCAACTTCTAACTGTTGTTGGTGTTTTCTTGCTTTCTTAGCAAACTTGTGACACTTCTTGTGAATTGTTAATCTGTCTCGTTTTGGGATTCTGAGTGGTGATCCAAACATCTCCTTTTCAAACCCATGCAGAATATGGTTAACTTTATAGTTTAGGTATTGCTGTGTTGACATCCTGTGATATGTGTTATCGAATTGCTATCAGGATAATATCTGCTGCTGCTGCTTTGGTAGAGAAGGAAAGGTCTAGAAGACTTGGCACCTCTATTCTTAATCAAGTAGTTAGAGAAGCTATAGCATTTAAACCACCACCACGAACAAGAGGTGGCAAAAGAGGTCGTGTATATTACACAACACAGGTAACTCTTTTCAGTTTTCCCTTATTTGGCCTATACAAGAAGTAGAAAGATAAGTCGTTTTAGTTACAGTTATTTGGATGGAACTTCATGGATTTCTTAACATCTGATGGCGAAATGTATTTCTCTTAAAGTAACTCCA